>DWEM01001415.1:0-14337 GCA_018245935.1 Agara belti belti | reverse complement strand
ATTCTAGACTTACACGAATGAAAATAGGTACATATGTTCTCGATTACAATTTAAAATGATCTGTGTTGGTAAAATAATTTGGGTTAAACAACTTAATAGTAATGCATATCTTCATAACCACGCGGACGAAGTCGCGGACAAAAGCTAGTCGTTAATACAAAATATTAATGTATTTATTGTTTTTTGGAAATGCCATTTCTACGCCAGTAAAGCCAGTACGCAAAAATAAAACTTATTTTAATTCAAAACAATGTGAGTTTTAGAATGCATGTGGACAAGTCGAGAAAAACACGACAGGACAACACTCGTGAACTGGGAGACTTATTATAACACCTTAGATGGCCACAGAAGCAACCGTAAAGATCAGGCTTCGATTCTCGGCTCGGGCTGCCAATAGCTTTATGGTTTAAGTGCTATGTTTTCCCTCATTACGTATTCCGTTCAGATTTTCTCGTCTCGAAACAAGCTGCGCTCAATCGGGGCCATAATGAAGCTAAATACAGTATGTATTTATTTACAAAGTGTTACTCACTACAAATAGGTTTTTTATACAACTACCCACGACAAAAAAGGTATGGTTTTTAAATTGATATTTACGCGATGTAGAGACACGGTAAGTGCTCGAGGATGGTAAAAAATAGTGTAATATTCAACTTGAAGTGTACAAATTGAATGTATTTTCTATCTACACAGATGTAACTGCAAAATAAGTAAGTATATCCCGCATTACAAGCTTTCTATGGGCTTAGGTGCTTTAATATGTTGAGTTCGTCAAAGCTTAAAGATGGTAGAGTCTTAGGTTGATTACAAGTCCCTCAGCGATCGACTATTTACTGCGCACAAACTGTCTTGAAGTGAGATTTTTTAAAGGTATGATATACAAACATACGGGATGTTTCAGCTATAGCTTTTCTTAATGCTTTTAATGTTCCTCTGTTGGACACGGCTCTCCTTTCATTATGACAAGGCTTACGCCTATAGCTTAAGGCTTAACACACGCACTTAAGAGAACAACATTTTCTTTCCTCACAATACTTTTATTCCCCGTTAAATCATGTGGCATATAAATTTTGAATTTCTAAAACGCAAGTAGTTTTTTTAAGTCAGACATGCCAAGATTCGAACCCAGATCATCCGGAATGGAAGATTGAAATCCAAGCCAATGGCCTACAGTACTGTTTCGCATTTAACTGTACCTTGGTCGAATTAATTTGTATTTAAAATTTAAAGCACTCGTTTACGGGCTAATAGTAATTATCCTACATTAGCTGGTCCAGTTGTCGATTTACTGTTAGTAGGTATACCATAAAACAGCCAGATAGTATGTAGTACTATGACTTTTCTAATTACTGTAATAATGAGTTTCTACTAATTATGTTCAATACCCCCATTTTCACGTTACTCAATCAGTCCTAACATTACTTGTGATTCCTTAACACAACCTTTAAGTGCCATAGCCTTTAAGGTATGTGAAATTTTCAAACCATACTTGGCCAGCCTGTTAAAGTACAGCTTCAAAGCTTATCATTATGAGAGACGGTAGGCCTAAAAGTGTGAAAAAGACACCAGAAAAAAATATTTCAATCATACTAAAATATGATTATTACCTGCATAAAAATACCACGGTTTATTAACACTTTTGAAGATCATCACAGTCTAATGTAGTATGTATATCACTCGCAAAAGGATTCATAATCTTATTTAAATACGTTTAATTTAAATCAACAAAAAATTTATACTTCTATTTGCATAGTATCATACGATATACCAAGTGCCTGTAGGTTGTAAAAACGACGAAAACCAAAAGGTCAAACCATGTGGTGCATTCTTAAAGACAATCGACATTTTTTGTGTACTACACATTTATTAGCATAACAATTTGAGTTATAACAAAAGAAGCAACAACAATTTATATTACGTCGTGTTAATGTCTGTGTCTTTTTATCTTTGTCAGTTACATACGGCTAGATACGGGTGGGGTTTATCTGCACCTGTACTCAGCACCTCAAATATTCATATGATTGCTTTGTCTTAGTAAGAAGACCTTGATAAATTACCAGAATAATTAACTTTTTCCACCTGTCATCAGCCATATATGGCGTCTAATGGGTATAATTTTGTTTATTACAACCTAATAGTTTATGTCTTTCTTGAGGGTATTCGTAAAGTGTAAGTAAAAGTGAAAAAATTACCGCGCTTAAAATGACTGGACCGGGGCAAAAACTAACTGTGCCCCAAATCGGGGCACGGGGCTTCACTCCATTTCTTGTGCACGCTGAGCCTTAATTTAAGAATTAGAATGACGACACACTTTAATACTGTTAATGTAAAATTCATAAATAATCATTAGCTTTGAACATTATTTCGATTCATTATTGGATTGAGATCACCTTTCAAAATTAAATAGGTAAATTTCTACTGTCCATCTTAAATGTCTTCTGCCGTATTTTCATTTTATTTTATATCAATAACCATTATAAGTAAAACGGTAAATGTATACCTCCTTGTCTGTACCTAATTATCCATCTCTCTACTCATAGTCCTTATAAAGGGAATATTACAATTTGTAATACAATGCAACCGCGCGTGGAGCGCTCGAGCAGGGGCAAAAACTGGCCGCGCCCCAAATGGATCGCGGGGCTGTTGACTCCACGCCTTGTGGAGCCGTTGCACAGAACCTTATTACAAGGATATGTGTAATTGCAAGTCTGATTGTTTGTGGCGGTGATTGTCCTCTGATGGCGGGTTTTATATCTAACAAAAAAGTTTCTATGTTTACCTTGTAATTATCAGTGAACAGCTGGTATTGACCAATGTCACATTATTAGTTTTCAATGACTCAAGTTATATTTCCAATAATTCTCATTTCATTTACTTACGTCCTCCCCGTACGTTTCTGTATAAAAATGTTGTTATACAAAATACTTTTGTTCCAATGTTACATTTTATAGATAAACCACCTTCAGTTTTTGAACCCAATCAGTTTGAGTGTTTAAAGACGTCTATTATGTTCTAATGCATAGTTTATGGGCGATATTAAAATAACGATAGTGGTACGAATGACTACATTAAGTTCGGGACAGGTGTCGAGCGGAGGCAATGTCCCGTTATCAAACACGGAGTTAGATAACGCATTTGCATACTGTTTCTTAAATCATTCAATTTTATTACACTACGTTTTTTAAATCACGAGACCCAAACGCGTGGATTTCATTATACGAGTAACTAACGTACAAGGACGGTTCATCGAAACTTGTGTAATATCTGAGTAGAGATTAATTATCGTTTTGTATAGTGAACGAAGATGTATTAATTTGTTACCACTTTTTTAATAATAACATTTTTCCCTATTGCATTTTCCGTCTCGTTTCCTCTTATTTTTTACAAAGATAAGAGGAAAAGAAATAGATAAATAATGAAATAGACAAGAGTCAACTCTGTTATGGAGTTTTTTAAGTAAGTCTTTGGTAACACTATAGAAACATTTTCATATTTATGACACATTTATATATTTATGAAATACATAAAATCTCAGGCCAATATTATCAATTTATAGATTGGATGATGGCGTCGTAGTCGCCATTTCGACCAGATGCCCTGACAACTTGGACAAAACAGCAATAAACTACTGCATTAAAAAAGCCCAGCACCAAGTTACTGTCGTCGAATAAGAAAGCACTTGAAGTGGACCTCCGTGGACTGAAAGGAGGATATAAATCTCAAAAGAATATGATTGTTTCTGTAAAATTTCCAGCGTACTAAAACTGTAAAAAAAAAACAAAAAAAAAACAAAAAAAAAATAAAAAAAAAACAAAAAAAAAAAGAATTGAAATAATACTGCCAATAAAAACTCCGGTGCCTTCAATGCGTTTCATTCACGGCCTCTGGCAATATATTAAGCGCAATACAAATTTCATTTCAACCTGTTAAAGTACCGATAACTATTGAACACAGTTACCGTTACGTGCCGAATATACGAAACAATAAAATTGCCCGCCACGCCCTGGAGGCGGTACGCATAAATCAACACAAAACACAATTATACGAAATTACATACATAATACGCGTGTGTAATTAAAAAACGGTTGTAATTTACGTATATGTCGATTATCAACAAATACTTATGGGACCACCTACGGTTATCGGTGCTTCTATCTACGCTTATTAAAATAAGTGTGATTTGTAAGCAATGCACATCTGCTCTAGTTCGGTAACTAGCGATCGCTTCTGACTCTACATTTGAGTTTATATCTTTGATCTTTATCTTTAACTAGTCCTATATGTTGTGTGTTGTGAACTCGTGTAACTTGTGTTAATAGTTACGATTTTGTACGTGTATCGTTAACTTTAAATAGAACTGAGTAATGATTAATAGAATAGACCTTTAGCATTTTTTTGTGGTATTAATAACCTCTCCCCTTAAAAAGTTTAGATACCTGATGTGCTGCTCTACACCATGGTAAAATTTTCTTACTGCCATATACTTCTTAACCTCTATCTATAGAATGCAGCAACATTTTGCGTCCCACTGCTGGGCCGGCGTATTTTGTTAATGATGTAAAATAAATACGTTGCAGATGAAATATTAGGTACACATTATTTGTCTATTAAAACCGAGACAAAAATCCAGAAACATTTTCACAATGAGAAAACTAAAATAACACTTTCATTTAAATATTTTCAACCTTCAAATCACCGTTTTTATCATATCAGTACATAGTAGTAACATTTTAAGATAAAGCCTTTATTACGAGTTCATTAAGGTTCAGAATCGCTAAGCTTCAATGCAAAAAATTTACACATTTACGAAGTTACGGTACCCGCGTAACATATGATTATTACCGATAAAGTGTGAAGCGACATATTTACACGGGCGAAAATTTAAGTACCTATTCTGGATATGAAATGGTGTCTGTGGACAAAAGAAAGTGTAGCAACACCGGCCGTGATTGGCTTTTAAATGGGGAAACCAGTGGAAAAATCTCACGAGTGTTCATATGCTTTGATTGAACCGTCGATGGGCTATCCTCGTTATGTTATCGGACAAAAATCGTCCAAAGTCTCATGGGTATTTAAAAAATAAGACATACTTGTCTACTGCTAGTATCAATATGTGTTATTCATAAGTCACATTGCAATAGATTTTGTTACATGCTTAAGAACTTTACCGAATCCGATCAGTCATTTATTACTAAGCGACGTTAAACAGTCCGATTGTTAGAGCCAAAATATGGCTACTATCTCCAAAATCTCCAAAAATGTCCACTTATCCAAGATCCAGCGGGTGTTTCTCAGCTAAACCGCTAGGTTTATAATCTCTAATATATCCGATAGGATCAGTTAAGCTGTGTCACCTGTCATAGCCAACCACAAATATATTTAAACATTTCCTACTGTCTGTAAGAATCATTTCCAGTTCTGTGCCTGACGGCCCACTTCTTAATTACTGGATACATGAAATTTAAATCGTATGTAACACCTCGCAAACAGTAGTTAATATCGTTGTTGTCTGTGTGTCTATCGTAATCCGTGACAGAATCACGTACCTAACATAAATATGTGACAGGATCTTTATATTAAATGATTGGCTATTTTTAATACGTTTAAACATAGATTTTTTTTAAGCAATTTAAATTAAGTCGCGTAAATCTACAAGATAATCAATTATGACTAAATCCAACAAAAGGATCAAATGCTCGGATCGATTATTCACTGAATCTACTCTCACCTTCTCAGGGCAGAGAATTAAAACAGCCATTTTTAAGCGGGACTCGATTTCATTCGCAAACTGAAAGGTACTGAAATAAGATAGATGTTCAGAGGTGATCAAGTATTATGATAGTTGAATTAATGTACGTACGCAAATCAGCAAAGACGGAAATTTGTACTTTACTGATTGATGATTTCCTTCAGAAAATGTTTAGTGGGAGAAAATCGCGATAAATTACGATAAATTAACAATACATGGTTTTCCATTTCGTTAATCTAAATTAAGGATTTCCAGCCATGAAGACAGATAATCGAGTGAGTAAGTGGCCTAACGGTAAACACGGGATTTTTGAAAAAGCGGCCGAAACTCAATTATCTATACGACCAATTGTCCGAAGCCCGAACCAATAAAATTAATCTTAACACAACCGACGCCATTACGTAGGGGACCGTATTAATCTCAAAGCGTTGATTAGTAAAACTATAAAAGCGGAAGTATCAGAGGAATGCGGTTAATGAGAGACAGAAACCCGATTTTATGGGTGATCGTTAAAATGGCCGACAATTGTCTAATTGTTGCCTACTCGACAACTACCATCGTGGGAAGACGGCAGTCGACTGAAGGAGAAAGTCTAAATCTGGCATTTTATAGCGTCACCTAACTTCTAAATTCAAATTGTAATCAGAACAACGAATCGCTTTTAAGTTCGATATTCGAAAAACGAAACATACCTGTTTTTTAAACTACGATTTCATGGCAGCGTAAGTAGTTAGTTATAAAAATTGTTTACGATCGGCGCAGGTGATATTAAATAATGATAATAATAATAAATGGAACATTTAAAAATACACTTGCATCATAACTGAAACGCTTGAAATATTAAGTCACCCGTAAGTAACTAGTTTAGTTTATTTTGGTGCTTCTGTTGCGAATAATGGCAAAAGCTCTCGAAAACGCAATCACAGTAACGTGCAATATTGCAAAGGATAAGCAGTGTCCTTGTTTTGTCTTGTTTTAATAGACGTTAAAATATATTTTCATATAATATATATATATCATTTAATCTCTGAAATTCTTTATGAGCTGCTTCAATGTTTCCTTGGAATTAGAATACTCGTATATAATAGCTACGATACTTCAATACAAATTAGCTAAATCAGTAAGTTAAATTGTCTTCGACAAAATCAATGAGCTTTAATAGCAGTGTACCTATAACATTAATTCGGACATTTGTTAGAAAAAAGCCTGAATTGTACACAAGTGCTGCGCGACTAAAATAAATGTCGCACATTCTTCGCCTAGAGAAGACATTGAATGCAGTTGCGACAATACGTCGGCAACTCGACCAGCGGCGAGCGTCGCTTCCACATTTCGGTTTAATTGGTCGTTATTTCGCTTTCCAACGCGAATGTACCATTAGATACAATGTATGTAGATATTTACGGTAATTTCTAGCTAAATACCTGTACCGTTGATCATAAAATACATGAAAAAAGCTGTAATATTCGCAATAGTTCATCATGTCATGCAATCGGCTTTTCTATCATAACGATAGCAGTACATTTTCTAATATCTCTTTTTTATAGTTAACTAGCTGTGCCCGCGACTTTGTCCTCGTTTGAATTTAGTTATTTTATAAAAGTCCCATCAAAATCGGTAAAGCCTTTCCAGAAATGAGCCAGAACAAACAGACAGAAAAAAAATTTAAAAAATCGTGTATACAATATGCATTTAGTAAAAAGCGTTCATTTTAATATTACAAACAGACAGTCCAATTTTATTTAATTGTATAGATTATAACACACAAATTTGCCGGTCCAATGAGAATGTACGCTGATATCAAAACAGAGTAAAACCATATTTTATTTGCATTTACACAATACTGCCACGTATAGAAAAAGCCAAGCAGTCGGCACTCTCAAACGTCGCAGCTCTTGTAAGCGACGTTGAATACATCCGCGACAATACGTCGGCGACGCGACAAGTCTTAGTAGCGAGCGTCACTGCCACTTGTCGGTTTAATTGGACGTTCTTTCGCTTTCCGACGCGTCTGTACCGACAGATACATATGCAAGTGGTAATAGTAATTTGTTATTACACGTACTAGACGCAGTTTCTATTCAAATGTACTTTAAATCGTATAAACTATTTCGCAGTGACTGTCCAGTGGGTTAAATCAATTTATGTCTGAAATACTTCCAATGTATAACCTGGGCTTTTCAATGTAATTTCACCTCATATTCCAAATAAATTGCCTTTGCAACTGTCAGTTAAGTTAAAATTTTTAATGTCCTTACTAAACTAAAATTTAAAAGAAAACTATAATTGTTAAACATTTACAAAAGCTAAGTCTATTAATTATTATTAGTTTTCTAGGAAGTAATACATGGAGTCACTATTTAATCTGTTTAATTATTCGTTTCAATAAAATCATTCGATTGTTTTTCAAAACGTACGGAAGAGAATTCTCTTAGCTCAAATAATAGCGTTACATCTCGCTCATTTATAATATAATTATAACATCAAATAAAAACTGACGTTACACTCGCGAACGAACATAATCGTTTATAAAACGTGCGAACACTCGCTTTTTGTTACACAAACAATCAACAATCATGACGATTACATGCACTGTTAACTTGTAAAAACGAACGCGTGCCTCCATTCCACTATTACTACTAATTTTAAATTACAATCACTTAAAACGCCACAGCCGGTTAAGGGAAACTTACTCCTATTGCACAAACGATACGACACAAATTCCATTGACGTAACCGCTTCGTTGTGTGCACCGAAGTGTGAAAACCTAACCGATTTTGGTATGGAGCGCGTTAGGGTGTTGGTCGGTAATTGTGCTGAAAATTTTATACACTTAATTTGTTTGTAAGTTTATGGTCGACCGCTCGTGTGGAACGCCCCTTATTCTGAGTGGTTAATCTATTAACACCTGTTAACACGCAATTTGTACGAAGTGATAATTGTATTCGTTTCTGTTATTATGTCACGTTTTATGAAATTTTCAATGTTTTTGATTGATTTTAAAGTGTAACAGCGTTTGAAATTGATTTGTTAAGCAAAGCAGCTGTTATTTGTTCGTTTTTTATGAAAACACCAGTAGCGAGCTATTGATAAGATAATGATGAACGGTCACTGCAGTTTTCCATGAGCTGATTAAATATGTTCTGCCAATGATTTGATATTAAACTTTAGTACCTACTTCTCTGGAAAGTCAAGCATTGTTTTGCGTGAATTCCTAAAAGACACACGAAAGTGAGTGAGCAGACATACGGATAGACAGAATTACTTTCGCATTTATAATATTAGAAATACATATTTCTGAATATCTAAGGCAATTTCAAGTTATACCTATTCAAAGAAAGGTTACAAAAATCTTGTGACAAAATTTAAGACAAACGTGCTACATTTTGAAGTACATATAAAGGAATAGAAATACTAAGGAAAAATTACTTGAATCGCGTAAATTGACGATACGTATTAAAAAAATGTGAAAAATGGAGGCCAAAAAGCTATGTAAATAGCGTATAGTCATGATGCCGAATCAGTTGGATATAAAACAGGCAAACGATTATGAGGAAAGTAAGTGAAGTAACCAGACTGCAAGTTATACGACCCCTTGTTATATAAATAAGACATAGGAATCTCAGAAAGCCCAATATTTCGTGCGATTAAATGGTGATATTCAATTATAAAAATTGCACGTTTACCTAAAAGTCACAGCTTTCATTAATGATCACCCACCATACTGTTCTGGGAAGCGGTGAATTGTTGACGAAACGTCAAATTAAGTCTTTAAACAAGTTTGGTACAAGCAATCACTATTGTAAAACTGTATCGTTTCATAAATACCCCCGCAGCGATACTTATTTCTAAAGCAATAAGGTTAAAATTACTTTGGCAGCCGCGCCTTCGTGAGGTGTATTTAAGTTGATCGACTTCTCGCAAAAACCTCGCTCGATATGAATAATTGGGTGTATCGGAACAGGAATTATCAGTCATAACTGTACTGCCCTCTCACTGACATCAAAATCCGCTCCACAATAGTTTTTATAGCGATTTCCATCCTTATTACGCATCCAAAACACATAAATATATATACAGCAGTATATAAGCCTGCAAAAATATAAAGCGTTTACGAATAACCAATTTTACAAAACTACCTTTTAAGCCAAAACGACTTTCAATTCCAAAAACCCAAAGATCCTGTTTAGGATCTGTAAAGTTTAATCATGTTATCACTACAATAAATCAATCAGAGAGTTTATTAATGTATATAATTTATACGACCAATATTTTCTACTTGTGTTATCAATATTGCACAAATATTATCACTAAGGCTTAAGAATAATTATCTAACCATTATCAAAGGGACCGATTGTCTAAAATGTCCTGTACAGATAAGCTCCATCATATTGTGTCAAAAATTATACCACCAAATAAACCAAGAAGAACATTAATTACCACCAAAGTGGGGCTCGAAGGACCAAAACTTAACTTAGTCGATTTATGACGATCTTACAAATTACATGATTTTTCAGTCAATTACCAATGATTATTTAGACCGTTCATTTCCCTGTTTTCTAGATAAAGTTACTTGTATAGACAAAGCTTTTACCGTACAATGTCCAAAATTCCTTCGTGTCTTGATTATTATAAGTCTTAACTAGCAATAAATAATGCTATTAAACATTAACGATGATTTATGTTAAATACTTTCACGAAGTACCTAACGAATTTCCAGGCATACTCATGTGACGATAAGACTTCCACGATCATTAGTAACATTGTTTTGAGGAGGTTTCTGTATTTTATATACCTCATGCTACTAAGTACATGCATATTTCATATCTTAATCTTGTCGAGCATAGCTTATGAACAAAATGGCATGACTCATAGTAACAACCGATTCCTGTCTCGGCAGGCGCAAGATATTTTCTCCATAGACCGTAACCATAGGCATATTGTAACGTCAATATGTGACGCCGGCTAGCAGCCAATGCGTTGGTCAGTAGTTTTCTAACAGCTTTGGGGCTTGCCGGCAAGGCTTATTGCCTTCGTAATTACAGAATCCCAATACCTAGCAGACGTCAATGTTAGGTACTACTTAACGTGATTATTTGAACGACTGACTTCGTGGTCAATTGGTTAGAGACCCTGACTGCTAACCAGGAGGTCGTGGGTTCAATTCCCATCTGGAACAAATATTTGTCTGATGAACGCTTTGATGATAAGTAACTATATAAATATTATCCAACATGTATGTTTATCAGCTGCCTGTTTACATGAAAAAAGGCACACAGAATGGGTCTCATTTTAATTTTATATACATGCAGTTTGTTTTCGTCTGAACTTATACTTCATTATCACTCGTCGTTCGTCTTCGTATCGGAGTAGACGTGTTATTGTAATTCTAGGCGATTCAATTTAAAGTAACTGGTTTAAAATCGTATCTGTCATCCTTGTGTTATACTATATTGATGTAGAATCTGAAAGCTATAAAACAGTGCAAAGTTTTTGTAAGAACAAAAGTGTAATACAGTGATAAAACTCAAAAGTAATTTTAAAACCACCCGTTAGTTAAATCAAACCCAACTCGTTAAACAAAGGATCGGACTTTGGACTCATTAGTCGCACCATTTACAAGCAACATTGTTAAGAGAGTGCTACAAAGGAGCTGCATTAATTGCTGATTTCGTCACATAATTATCGAGACTGCTTGGCGTAGAGGAACTTTTTAAATGCGTTGCGCGTACGGCGCGGGTTCTGAACTTTGATTCGTCAAACATCATCGACTTTTTTTTTTTTTTTTTTGGCAATTTTTGTGTTTTATTTGCTGGTAATCATAATAGCTGTACCTAAATCTATTTTCTGTATGAGAATTTGTGGAAAAGAGGAATAAATTTTTCTAGACAACTTTTTATGAAATAATGGCTTCAGTTGCTAAGATATGCTCTGGCTGTAGAAATAATTTGCCAAGAAGGGAACATATGACCTGTGCTGCATGTAAACTAAGCTATGATTTGCTTTGTGCCAACATATCTTCGAAACGGTTTTATCTGTTGGATCCAGATAGTAAAAATAATTGGAATTGTCAAGAATGTCGCAGCAAACAACCAAAAGCGGACAATACCAACACTCCTGTGCGAGTGTCTAATCGGCCTGTACCTTCTGACGAAGACGTAGATCAGAAACTGGGAGTAGAGAACAGTATCACTCTACGAACAAAGAAGCAACGCTCAAAATCTGATAGTGACGAATCTTATGTTACGGAAGCCAATCTGCGCACAATTATAAAGCAGGAAATTACACAAACCATTACAAAACTAGTTTCCGATCAGTTGTCGAACATCGTCCAACAAATATCTGGTTTCCAGGAGTCTTTATCCTTTTTTAGTAAACAATACGACGTACTTATGCAAACAATCCAAGAGCGGAATGAAATTATTAACAGCCTTGTTTCTAAAAATGATAACCTGCTATCGCAGGTAAATAATTTAACTGACCGGATAGGACAAATGGAGCAGAACATGCGGGCTCCCAATGTCGAGATTAATGGAATTCCGGAACACAAATCTGAAAACTTGTTAAATACGATACAACAACTGGCTAAAGTGGTTGATAACCCTTTTGACGCTAATGATATTTTGCACGTAACACGTATTGCGAAGTTAAACAAGGAGAGTGATCGACCCCGCTCCGTGATTGTTAAACTACGTAGCCAGCGTCGTCGCGATGAATTGCTTGCTGCAGTTACAATATATAACAAAAATAATAAAAATGACAAATTGAACTCTGAACATCTTGGTATCGGTGGTCGACGTGTGCCTGTGTTTGTTTCTGAGCATCTAACACCGACGAATAAACACTTACATGCGGCTGCTCGCAAAAAAGCAAAGGAGACCGGTACGAAGTTTGTGTGGGTAAGAGATGGAAGGATTTTTACAAGAAAAAACGAGCAGAGTCCCGTTATCTACATTAAAAACGAGGATAGTATCAAGTTAATTGTTTAGCTTAATGATCTAATGCTCTGGTAGACAACTTTAAAAATGTCTGTCACAATTTATTATCAAAACGTGCGCGGTTTGCGCACCAAGACGGAAGATGTCCTCAGAAATATTTCAATCAATAATTATAGCATAATTGTATTTACTGAAACATGGTTAAATTCCAATATATTGAATAGTGAATTCATAGATAAGCGTTACATAATATATAGAAAAGACCGATCATGTTCGAACTCCTTGAAAAGAGACGGAGGAGGGGTCTTGGTGGCAGTGTCTAAAGATATTATTTCCTCTAGACATAGTGATTGGGACAGTAAAGGGGAAGACTTATGGATAACCATAGAAGTTAAATGTAAAAATATTAAGAGCACAATCTCAATTTGTGCTGTGTATCTTCCCCCGCCGGTTAACTTTGAACTTTTTTCACGCTTTTTGGAAAATACGAGTAAAATAATAGATCAATCTGACCAAGTTATAATATTGGGTGACTTCAACATGAGCTTTATCACTTGGTATCGTGAGTCTCATGGAGGTCCATGTAGCCCAATAAATTACACATCTAAACTGGGGTTGTCTCTAATCGACTTTATGTCAGCTAATAATCTGTCGCAAATGAATGATGTATTAAATGTTGATAAAAAAGTTCTGGACCTTGTCCTCACTGACTGCACTAGCTTGGAAGTTATTCAATCTAATACCATATTAACTAAACTTGACCCGAGACATCCTCCTATTTTAATATCGTTACCACTATCTACTCCTAGCTACTTAAAACCGATCACAGCCACCCGATACAACTTTTTCAAGGCAGACTATAGTAGTATCAGACAATATTTACACAAAATCGACTGGAACGCAAAACTGAAAGGCTATCAAAGTGTGAACGAAATGACTAGCATATTTTATAATATAGTTAATAAAGCAATAGATTCTTACACTCCAAAGTCAAAAATAAAAAACAATAAATATCCCCCTTGGTTTAATAACTCCTTGATAAAAGTAATTGCCGAAAAAAATAAAAAGAGATGTAAATACCTTATATATAAAAATCCGCGCGACCACTTAGAATATAAACTTCTTCGCGAGCGTGCACATGAACTAAGTAAGCAGTGTCTTAGTGATTATAAGAGGAGAATTGAATCTAATATTTACAAAAATCCGAAAAGCTTTTGGCGCTACATCAAGGACAGACGAAAAGGTGAAACTATCATACCAGCTACCATGTACCATGGTGATCGGATGGCGTGCACTGGACCACAAATAGTAGAAATGTTTGCTAACAGTTTTTCGTCGGTATTTAGTAGGGCAGTGTTAAATGATGATGTCAACATTAGGTGTGACCAATCTTTTCTAAGTTACATCAAAATAACGGAACGGGATATTATACGTGCAATCAGGAAGCTAGATGCTTTTAAGGGAGCAGGTCCAGACGAGTTTCCCCCCGTTTTTATTAAACGTTGTGGCTCCGCCATAGCCTTACCCTTATTGATTATTTTTAACCGATCCTTAAATGATGGAGTATTCCCAGACGTATGGAAAAGAGCCAAAATAGTTCCTGTATTCAAAAAGGATGCCGTCAATGATGTCTGTAATTATCGACCAATT
>DWEM01001414.1:0-14341 GCA_018245935.1 Agara belti belti | reverse complement strand
CAGAGATATTTGGCACTCGGTGCTTTCTGCCTACCCCGTTAGGGACCTGGCGTGACGGTATGTTGTTGTTGTTATAAAGTTCAAATGCAGAGCGTAACATTGCTGTTAAATGTTAAGCAACCGGCAAACAGTCTTCCATGTCAAACTACAGCAATTGCCGGAGCCGTTTTGTAAAAAATTGGGCAACACCATATTTGCTTAGTGGCCCATAGAAAATGTGACTATATTCAATTAGCCACAATCAATTTGTGAATAGATCCAATAGAGGTCCGCAAATAAGTTTTATTATAACAAACTAATAGAGTCGGTTTGGAACGGATTAAGTAATAGGTTTTAAGTAGGTTCCGATTTCAAAACGGCTAGGAATTGCGAGACGCAAATTAAAAATCGAATTGGGTTTTGGAACGCGACGTGCGGTGGTCTGCGGCGGGCCCGCTAGTGATGTAACGCGTGATAACCGGCAATATAAATATTAACGGTAACGATTTTTGATAAACTGCACGCTTAACGTAAAAACACTTTTTAATATTAATAATATTAGTAATATTATGTTAAGCGTATTGATAAAAGCGATAGTCGTCTTATTAATGAGCATTCCTCGTTAGAAACTACAAATTAATATGCACTAAATACAGATTAGTTTTTGTGTGTACTAAAGTTTTCCCATCGACTTTTCGCTGTTGGCGATGTTGATAAGAAACCTGTGAAAGTGTCTGCGTACGCACACCGGCCCATCCCTGCGCGTACGCACACAATAATTGCGAGCCGCGCGCGCAGATTATCAGAAGCAAGTGCGCTCGATAACGCATGCGCACGAACGCGTGTTATTAAATTTATTCCTTTTTCGCCAGAATCTGCATAATGAGGGGGGCAAAAAAGGCAGGTAATCGCTAGATTGCGCGTCGCCTTCCCTCGGAGAAAGCCAGTCTTTGTCTGCTACACATACGCGTGCGGTTTCGATGAATATTTAAGCAGTCCTTCATATTTTATTATTTTTAAATATTATGGGAACGGCAGACGATTAAGCGCGATTATTTCTTCTTGTCAAAGCGAACCATCGCACCAAAACGCTCATGCGGCATTCATGTTGGCTACTTGAGCGTTATTAATAAAATAAGCAGATATCACGATAGCCTAAGGCGACGAGTATCCGCCGCGTCGACACGCAAAATGAACCGATCACTTTGCGTGCACCCTAAGCTTTTTGCAAAGGCAGGTACTCCGGATCGTAAGTATTTAAAAATATTAAATTGAATATAGCACATTGCAGATAGGTCGCCGTATTCGTTTTCACTTCTAAATGGGTTTACGCTTTGATTCATAAATAATTGTGAAACGATATCCCCTATACGAAAATTAACCAATACTTAACAGTTTATTTCAGTTAAGTACAGACCTTCCTCGCCGTGGGCTACCGAAATTCCTCACCCGAGCCCGCGCTCAGGGCGATCACTCTTATCTGCTGTCATTACACAAAACAACACGTAGCTCGTAAAACAGCAGTATCAGCTATAATGTCCAGAGTTCAAGTTCGAAATGAAACCAATATCACGCTATCGCTAATTCGAGCGAAATTATATCGGAAGTGTATCGCCGAACTCGGGTCTCAATTTTCGGACCTCATTACTTCGCAATTTCTCAAAGATGTGCCTGTGATGTTCGTGAGAAATTTATTTTTGTAACAGGATCACGGGTACAGTAAAAAAGCACCGCGCGTGTCGACGGCAGCCGTCGAGCAAGTAGTCTGTAAATTATGGTTAGTTTTTGGGTGCGCCTGCGCAATGCTGCCTCGCATCTTTTCGCCACACCCCCCGCACCCCGCGCCGCTCGGTCACAGACCTCTGCCTTTCCGTCAATCTTGACTACTTATCCGTCCGCACCGATCCCGTATATTTATCATTTTTCCCCCAAAAAACCGAGCGCAATAAAGATCCTATCTCGTCGTCCGAGTACACGCCCCGGACAATTTTGAAACTTTACAATTGACAAATCGATATCGCAACAGATATTTATTGAAGCATGTATTATTGACTGTGGCCGGCTCATTGTGCCGCCAAAATTAATCTCGGGGGTTTAGCTGCGTCACAAAGGCGGCGTGCCGGCGCGTACGGTGGCTATTACGGCCACCACTTTATAATTACATTTTTTTAAATAGTTTTTTCAGTCGAAGTCCATATTAAAACGTCAATGTAAATAACTTGTTAGCCGCAATCTCATTTCTGGGCGATTGGATATTACAATAGTGTACGTGATTTGAGAAAGGTAACGGTGTCCCCGCTTTATCCGCGAGATGGAGCCCATTACCGAGGACGACGCGACCGCGGCGCGTGTCTCGACGCGGCTCGCCGCTGTCCCAAGAGGCTCCATAACCAGATCGATTTTGTTCGTCCAAATAAAAACTAACATGACGTTATCTACAGCTCACTCTATAACAATATTGAATACGTATCCGATACGATTTTTATACAAGTAATGAAAATTAGGAAAAAAAAACTTCAACACACGAAGTCGTTTCAAACGATATCTGCATATTTATGGTTCGAAAAATTACAGACGGAGTCGATTAGATAAGCAATAAGCAAAAAAGACATGATGCTTCACTCTTGCGGTGAGGAAAAAATGATCCGCATCAGTTATAGTTCGATTATAACATCACAAAGAAAACGGTTGCGCGTGGCGAATAATTAGATCTGATTCCGAGCATTGTGCCCGAATCCAACGCAAATTGAACCACGGAGTATTTCACCTGACAAGGTCGTACGTGTGTAATTGCACGGATTTATCTACTATAAACTCTCAACAGTTTTTGTGGGAGTCGAGCTCGGCACGCGCCTACTTTCTATGTACCTATCTGGAGATGTAATTTGTCTACTGTTTTTTTTGTTTCGCTCCCGAAATACAGTCTAAGTTATCACTCAGAAGGCTAACGGTTGAAGACTAAGCGTAGTTTTTGTTTTCAATAAAAATAAATTCTATATTTAACCAAACGAAAATAGGTATATGCTAACAGCGTCTCTTAAAATATTGCTCGTGATAGACCTATATATAGATACATGATCCAACTACTGCTACTCGCGTTCGCTACTCTCATACCATAAAAAAAAACTATTCTGCTGAAGACTGTAACGTTTTTTACGTTGCCATAACTCGCCACTAGATGGAGCTGTAACATGTCAACTTCTCAATGATCACCATAAAATTTTTGTTCAGATTAACAATTGTGGCGTGGTTAATACATATTTTCTAATAAAAATAAATATTTGGGAAATATTGTACAATAAAGATAATAAAAAGCATTGTTGGTTTTGAAGTCAGAAATGTGAAAATTGTTATACTGACCGATGTGTCGAAATAAAAGTTTAAGTTTTTTAAGTTAACCCTGGACGTATTGCTACGAGAAGTCTTTATATAACGTGCTAAAAATAGTATTCAATATCGGTGAAATCTAGAAAAATGTAAATATGTTTTGTACAAAACAAAGTTCTTCAAATCCTAACACTTCTTCTACTTAATTAGCCAAGTGCGATAAATTACAAGGTCCTTTATAATATAGTCTTATATTCATTGACGCTGCTACAGGTATATTAGAGAATACAAATTAAATTCTTAAGTTATTAATTATCAATCATATCAATATTTTTTTTAATGTAATCAATAGGTTTGCGTTTATGAATTATTATATAATCAAATATCATTTGCTATAATGGCGAAGAAATCGTGAGGAAACCTTCACACCTTAGAGTATGTTATGAAATATATAGTGTTTCGGAGGTGTGGGATGTCTAGTAATCTGTAGCTGGCTAGTCTAGACACTAAAACGTTCTCAGTGGGAAAAGACCAACAGAACAATAACAATGTCGAAAAATAATGATCTAAAGCAAACGCAATACTATTTTACACGGTAATCTAGTAGAACATTAAAAACACGATAGTGAAAGCTTGCGCTGCACACGTTGCGGCCGTAATCAGTAATAGGTAATACGAGTTATCGCACCGAACAATAATCCCCGATAATGGATTAACGTTCGACGAATATTTATAAACACCGCTATCGATTTATCGATAAACTCAATCGAATTATGCGGATCGATTATTGTTTTCGTCACGACAAGCCGCGTGGTCGAACAGCCACCAGATAATGAATTTGTCACATCTGAAACGTATATCGTTACGTGGTAGGCTGCGTTCTTTTTTTATTATTCAGGCTGCATTCTTGTTTGAATGATGTGGCTATTAAAAATGTCACAGAATTAGTTGGTTTTTAATTTTTGTATCGAATGGTTGCTCGGTATGTTGGATATTGAAAAGAAAAAATCATATTTTGTACAATTCTTTCGGGTTTCGCTAAGTTCGTGCTGGGCTGTGCTTGTGTGGAATTTCGCAATACTTCTACAAAACCTGTCCAAACAGTAGATTAAAAACCGATTAACATATAATCATAATGACGTTCATTACTCGCTGATTGACAAAGCGATAATACGACGAGGATATTTTCTAGCAATAATTTCGTTTTGTTTAATTAGGTTTAGAAATTCGAAGTAGGTACCTGCTATAACAACATATTAGGGGCCGTCGCTGATTCCTCTCTGTATACGAATTACTAGTTATATATAGGTGAAATATCAACGCGCGTTCCACGGGAAATAGATTATCTTCATCTCGAAAAGATAATTTGTCTCCTTTTTATTGTTTCAATACTGGATTCTGATCTCCTCCCATACGGAGATATTAAGATGGCAGTCTACGACGCTGGTCTAGCACAGATTGGCGGACTTCACACATCTCAGAGAAGATTAGGAATAATGTGAAGGTTCCCTTATGATGCTTCCTTCACCGTTATAGCGGCTGATATTATTTTTTTAATATAAACTCACGTAAATTCTTAAAATTGAAGGTTTCAAAGCTAAGATTTGAACCGAGACTACCGAAACGAGAGACTGAAATCCAACCACTAGGCTATCACTGCTTCTTCCTCGAAATCTATATGCCCAGATTCAAAATATTATGGAACTAGAAACTTTGACTTACAGAAATAATTCCAGCCATTAGAATGTGGACAACACTGCAATCTTGTTTGAGACGATGAAGTTGTGACGCAGGGATTTAAGAAATCCATCATCTTTATAAACGCACCCGCACAGTTCTAATAGGCTAATAGGGACATCTATGACAAACAGCTAGGTGATAAGATTACATCACCTACAGCGGTCTCTAACTAGGAAACAATGAGAAAAAGCTGCAAAGGTAATAATCTAAGGCCTGACCACGGTTAACAATGCTGAGTTTCAAGTACAATATCCGATATACGAATATGATCGCTGTTTGAGTACGTACTATCATCGTTATTTTAAGCTAAACAAGTGCTCGCGTTTTGTTATGGTTTGGAAGTTTTCGGACATATATTTATATGTGATAATCTTGCCCGTTTGAACTTTGAATCATATATTTTATCTTATCCTCCTCTACGAGCCGCTTCTAATCTTGTGACCTTTAAGTAAAAAAAATAAAGGAAGACAATAAAAATAGTTTTAATCGTTTATTATGAGATTATGAAACACTTTTGTGACTTGAATTGTAGTTCGAAATATGAAAACAATTGAAAGTTTTGACAATTCTTTTCTTTGTTTTTATTACAATATTATACCTGCCTATTAAAAGTAATTTTTATTTTACACTAGCTAAAAATATACACAGTATTTAACGCTATCAGAAGAAAAAAGCGTTAATTGTCTTAAGAAATTTTTCAGTCCGATTTTTGTTCTTTAATTTGCTACCATACAATATTTTTAGCCGCTTTATTGTTCCACTGTTAGACATGTCTCCCATCACAATTAGGTTTTAATGCCATAATATTTATATTAAAACTAAATAAAAATAACTATAAATACTACATTATTATCATTAATAATAAAAAACATATTACACACTTAATTAGCTGAATAAATGAGCTCTACCTTTTTATTAATATTTTAAATGTTTATAACATGAAAAATATCTGACCATTGTTATTTGAGATAATAAAAAGGGAGGACAGAAAAGCATTCATTACTGTTTACAAGTTGCATATAATCGCTTGTCGTCGATCAAGCGCGCTAATTACAGTCAGTGGATACGTTCAAACGCGTGTAACTTACACGACTTAATGCAATTAAACGAGGCATATTAGCCAGCTACTAATAACAAAATTGATATGACTGTCACGAGATTGTCATGGCGTTTTTGCTTCGTCACTTCTGATTTTGATGAGTTATTTTGTTCGAGTGTTCGGTTGATTACATTTTGATTTTGGCACAATACAAAGTGTTTTAAGGTTATATACCCTAAGGATATTTTGTTCGCTCCCTATTTAAAATATAACTACTCGTCAGTGATCTACATGTGCAACATTTTTGGAAGATTTGTCATAAAAATCCCCACACAATAAAAATTATTAGAAATGTTAAAAAAATACAACAAATGCTCATCTGATTGTAAGAACAAACATGATTTCGTTATTACTTCTTATTACCGAGAAATAAATACCTAGAAATACGTTTATTTACGACTTTTTTCCAATTTAGAGTTTAATAAACTTTATTTTAGTGCTTCTCGTTTCATTAATTGCCTGATGAATTCGAACAAAGCGTACGAACATGTCTATGAATGGTGTGTACCAGTTAGTGAGGATCAGTATAACTGGATAGAGATACAAAAACATAGGAAACATAAGCGGTAATGGTACAAAGATTTTACAACCCCGTCTTCATTAAGGTTGATAGATGTCAACACGAAATGCCGAAGTGAATAATTAATAATTGCCAAAACATTAAGTGTTCATAATTACCGTTTAAATTAAACGATTACTTATTGCGATTTGTTTTGTTTTAAGACGTTTATTTTAATCCTTCCAGTGTTTATATATACAAACTATCACGTGTACATCGACGGAAGGCACATCGAGTTCACTGTTCTTAAGTGAAATTCCCTCAAAAACGGTACGCACCGCAAAAACTTTAACGTTATTACGAGCTACTTTCATTTCACCAAAAAACTTGCTACACATATTAATATTAAGCAGCCGACGGTTAAAACCGCTTCAGTTAATATCCCTTCAACGAATTTAACTAAAGTATAACGTGCGACGTTTCAAAATCAACGCACGGTTACCGTTTTTGAAATAGCCCTAAAAAAACATATAATTGTTACATTGATAAATATCGATTCTCGATTAAAAATATCGATTCTCACCATAATGTTGATAATAATAATGAATAAACAATTCATAGATGTTATAGGAATCGGTAAATGCTGAATAATTATAAAATTCACGTATCATATGCGAATGGATGCTTTTAAAAGAAAGAAAAATTAAAAATTAAATCATTTTGGTAATCTATCTATAACTGTATATTATGTGTATTGATTAAAACTTGGATTTTGAGTATAATGTCACAGATACAAAATAGTACAAATTGTGCTAGTGAAATTTAAACCTAGATTGGTCAAGAACATATCTAAATTTGACAAAATAATTTGGCAAGAAATCAATTTAAATTAGACTCCCGGCACCATAATAATTGTTAGATATAAATAAATAAGTTGAATAATAACTATGGAATATTAAGAATGCCAATAAACAAATAATAATAGGAGAAAACACACTACAACCTTGCAACACTTGCAATTTATGCGTGATAACCGGATGTGATAAACTTATATTAAAAAAAAATTAAGAGGTCAAGGTTCATTTTCGATGCCACTTAATTTGATAGCTAAAATTCTTAAAATACATAATCAGCAATGACACTGTGGCGGCGATGTGTGGCTAAAACCTAGCTCAGTTCCACATTAATCTGCTAACAATACTGAGAATAACAATTTGAATGGCCTTGTCGATACATCGATAACTATTGTTTAATTTAATAATATATTTAAGTATGTAAGTGTCTCATTATATTTATGCAAATCATCCTTATCAAGATGAACTTGACTGCATATTGTCTTAGTGTATCAATTTGGCAAGTCTACAGTGTTTCAAAAGCCGAACTTCCATCGGTGTGCATGACATATTGTTCTTATTGTTTTTTTTTAAGTTTTTTTTTTATATGTAAGTACATCAACTTATTAGACCAAGTAGTAAATTCCAGGCTTCATATAGTCGTTGGCTGAAAAGTGTTAAGCATTGTAATATTTAAAAAAGAAGCTTTACAGGATTTAATAAAAAATGGCAAGTTAAGCTAGAAATGTGAAAGTCAAAAAACGCACTGTTAATCGGAAAGAAGTTGCTGAAACTACCCACCTGTGACAGATCACTAGGAGCCTCCGACTTGACAGTGTTGGCCGCTGCCCATGCTTCAGCGAACGTCTCCATCGCACTCTGGAAGTCCATTTTGTTACTCTTCACGACGACATCAACATACCGAAAATTCACAAAACATGTGCCCGGTGCGAAGACGAACGACAAAGAGTCCACGACACGTTCGCTCGAGCCGGCCGGCGGCGCGCTACTGACTGTTTGCCCCGCCCAGCGAACCGCCCGCGTCGAGAAAAACCGATACCACCCGAGCCTTCCCGTTTCAGCGCTTTTCTTTTTTAAGCCGCTATTTTAACGAGTTTCTTTTTTTTTTCACCCAAAGCCCGGCCCACGGTGGTGGTTGGGCGGCCTTTGGATTATTTACACTTGTAATTCACAGATTGCTACGCTGCGACGCTTAATTTGTTGTGCAGATGGAGGGTGTTAGGCGTTATCGTGTTCTTGATTACGCGCCGTATTGAGCACTAGATACTTTTACGTCATCCCATTTTATTTGCTCTCATCTCTGAACGATGGCTGAAACAATTTACGAGCGTCTTATGTTGCGATTCGCTGATCCCTTCACGTTTATAATATAATTTCACCGCTCGTTTCCACAACGAAGATATATTAAGGTATCTTATAATTACGTCAATACCTTGATGGGTGATTTGAAAAATGTTATCAAAGTCGCTAATTGCAATATCCTAGTAAATGGCGGCGGCCAAAGTTGCGGTAAGACGGCATTTTTATTCATTAAATAAATCACGCTGGCTTCTCGACTCTACGGGGATGTAGAAAAATTTGTCACGGCTTCCTATAATTTTGTACGTGGCCGTTTAAGCAATATTGCCTTCCGGGACGACATTTTATCATAATTTCTTTGCCTTACATTATGTTAATATCTGGCTATGACAAATTTTGCGGCATAAATTAACAAACGTTTCTTATAATTGATCGCTATAACGAATGAGAGGGAGAGGATTTTGATAAAATTATCATTCATATTAACATTGTATGTTTTAAATATATCTTGTTATCAATACAGATTATTAATTATAACCATTCAAAGACCAGAATGTGACGTTTCATGTAATATAACTTTCAAACATGGCGATACTGATAAAAAAAATACGAAAATTTTAGTTATGAATTAACAAAAACAGTAAAATAATGAAATACTTACAAATACTCGCAGTAATTTACTCGTACTGAAATGCAAGCATGTTATATAATAAAAGCAGCTAGGTAAACATTTCAAAGGTCTCGAATGAAATTATTATTACTTGTGTAGGTATCTATATGTCTATTGAACCGTAACGCCATAAACAAAGTGATTTACAATAATCCCAAAACAAACACGCTAACACCGCTAGGGCGATATAATTTGTAAGGATAACAATAATGGAATAAACAATAGCTTTAAGTACTTGTCTTATCGCTAACGATGAATTGAACAAAGATATGTTTAGACATAAAGAGGCACGTCAAACGTAAGATTTAAATGTCGACATCCGAAACGTCTTGTTCCGATACATCTATTTCTTTTTTTTTTCCACTCAACGGTGTGAAAACCAAGTGCAAATGTACCTAAACTAATAATAACCATTTCAGCGCTTCTAGAAGCAAAAAAGACCTCTAATAGGATCGAATAGGACCAATAGTAACACTGCTGCACGCACACTAAAATATTAGTATCTACTAACAGTCCTATAACAAATTTTTACCATCTAATAGTTCCATTAAAAACTGATACTGAAATATCTGTCACTGACAGTCCTATTCCTGCAGTCCTGCGCGATGTTGACTGCTGATGTCCTTGGGCGGCAGCGATCATTTCTACCTGCTGTTCCCCGCACTTACGCTAGTTTCTTTACGTAAAATATTATTTAAGCTCTAAATTAGAGCAGCGCCGTCGAAAGGATGGGAATAATCATTTCAAAGAAGAGCGCCTGTAAGTAGGCCAACGTAGGTAGCTATGTATCGACCGATTCTTTGTTCCGGATGAAACAATGGACTCAGAACTACTACAGCCTCGGCGTTTGTATGTACTTATAGTTCTGACTTGGTCTATTTAGGAAGACGTATCTACTATATGTATATACTTTTATCTACGTGGTGTAATCATTTTGTTTTGGATCACCGTCCGGACCTTTCAAACCCATGGCTAGTCAAAATATCGTTTAAAACTATAAAACATCAACACACTCTTAACAATTGTGTCTTAAAAACCCATTTCAATACACCAGAGCCCCATTTTAGTTTCAAGTAAAAATTTCCAAGAAGAAAATAACATCTCTAAAATGTATTAATCAGAAAGCACTAATCGTACAATAAGGATAAATGCATTTCATCCACATTTTAAAACTCACTATAACCTTCACATAACCATATATTATGATCGTTTACCCACCTGGTTGTTACTCTATATGGAGTTATCTATAGAATAGAATAGAATCTATTATCTATAGAAATTAAGGCGAACAAGAGATCAGGAATTATAGCATCCTCTACGTATATTTCGTGTTGCCATATTCATAAACGCTTAATACGAGTAGCAACATTCTGCTGTAGTGTTTTGTCTCGTTCACTCTTATAGCATTCGATATCTAAATGGCTATTGAGCATTTTATGAATAATATTGGAAGTGGTACAGATAAAATATGATCAGCTCTATACAGAGAAACCGTAAGTAGGGCAGCGCAGCTACCTTTGTATCGATGAACACTTTGTTCCAATTTGAACAATGGCTCGTCAATGATGAGTAGCATCAGGATGTGCCCGGTGTACACAATCTTTCGAATCAAAGGGCTATTTATTGTGATCATTATCGTTACTATTTACTTTCTTATAAATATATATTTCTATTTCAGATATTACAGACATACAAATTGTTTTCATATAGAACATGTTAATATGACGGATTCTTTTTGTGACAGTAATATGGAATCCCTATATAATCTTAAGTTTAACTATGGTAGAAATGTTTGTAATGTTGAATAAAAAATTATTATTACTAAATATATTCCTTTACATATTCAACCAATTTTACGTTAGCTTAGAAACGTGAGTTCTGTGAAATGGTGTAATAATTAGATTATTGTATGAGAAGAACGTTTTTTTTAGCAAAATCGCGAATTTCTATAACTCGAGAAAATCCTTTTAGATAACTGTTTAGAAAGAAAGAGTGATAGATATATCTATTTAAGGGTGAGTGTGAGTAGGATAGGGTTCCAGATTGCATTGTGTTTGAATTGCTTGCGATTCAGCCCACATGTTTCATGATCATTACAGCCGATGTTAATGGGACATCCACAGATATTATTAAATTGATTTGACAATATTCCAATTCCCGAGGGCTAAATGGGAACACCTTATGTAACTTTGCTTATCACACCTTTTGAAAGCACTAATGACGAAGTCATATGAAAGTCAAAGTTTCATATTAAACTTTTAAAACAGTTCATTATCATTATATTACTATATAGGTTATGCTACTCGGGACTATATACTCCTACTTTGTTATCAATGATACCAATAATAAGATTATTTGCTTCAGAATTATTTCCCATAGAAGCTATTGAGTCACGATTGAAAAACACAAGTCACCAAATTTCGTAAGCACACAAAACAATAACTGTTATCTATTAGCACCTAAAGGCCTTTTATCTTTTTAGCGGCTCCCGCTTCTAGTTTATTCGTGTATATTTATTTACCACGGGTATTACAATTAGAATTTTATGGTGTTCACGATTATAGGCTTTATGTACGAGGAATAGGGATGCGTGCTCATTACAAAAGTGCATCGTTAAAACAGTATGTTTAACTGCCCTTAAGCGGCGGTCGAATTCTATCGGCCGTTGCTTATGCACTGGCCGTTTTCGTTTGTTGTATCAATTAAGAGTGATCTTTGGAACAACAAGTTTCGTAACACTTAGCACTGGAGGGCAGCGCTCTTGAAAAACGCCAGAGCAACAAGATACGGGTAACAATATAAAACACCGTTACGTTACCGTCAAGAATCTAAATACGAACATGTGAATCCCGTGAGCAGTTCAAACCGGTTTTTTTAACATACGTCTAAACGTATTGCAAATGTTTCATCTGTACGCTTAGCAGTATTTGTTGTCAAAATTTTATTGTTATTTCACACATTTATTTTATATTCTCTGCGTGATTGTTATTTCCACAGAACATTTGATGCGAACTTACTTAAAGAATATATAATGTAAACGCGGACGTATAAATTATCTGGATAACAACTATGTGTGCATAATTTGTTCGTAGATTACGACGCTAATTCCCACGGGGGTCTTTACTGCAAATCGGACTGAAGCGTTGCTGAAAATCGTCTCTACATAGAGTTTTCACGACACATATTCTAATCCGCCTGTATCCGAGATACCAATAGCGTTCGCGTACGTCGACATTCGCTAAAGCCTCGTCCAATGCGGTAAAACCCGGGCAGAGTTAGGTTTATCCGTTATCCGGTAGATTAGGCGCTCTCTGTCTGGCGGGGCGGGGTCGCGACACGCCCACCGGTCGATGCGAGCGCCCACCGCCACGCTCATTCAGCCTCGAGCCGTTATCTATCCGAGACGTAGCGCTCATCCGGCCTCGTCACAGATAAGCACCGGTAACTCAGGCTCCGTGACGTCGTCGCGGACCTCGACACGTGATGCCTCGCGCGAGGCAGGTAGAAAGCTGTTACGTGAACGCGATCGACGCTTGTATTACGTACCTTTGAAATCGATAACTGGTACTATGAAAGCCTTATATTAAACATTTTGCTAACAAAAACCTATAGTCTCTATAGTAAGCATGATAGTAATTTTCACCCGTAAACTGTCACCTATTACTGTTACTATTACTTAGACATAAAAAAATATATGTATGTTATACTATATACAAGTAAATAACTTGATTGAGATTTTTTTTTAAAAGCACAATCAATGATGAGATCGATTCCAAATTTCAGCCACACTAACAATTAGTGGTCTCGTAATCATTTCAGATCTAATTTGTCCTCCATTACACAAGCGCAAAGGAATGTGAGGTCGTTGTGGACCGCGGCGTTAATCATTTCGAGTTGCATTTCAAATCACATGCCGACGCGAATTTAATCGAAACACCGACATGCACTTTTTAATACAATTACAACGAATACAAGAAACAAAACGCTATCTGTTATATAGATGAAATTTTAGAAGAATTCTAGTAAAATTTTACATTGCATTCGATTGTAAGCTAGTTAATGGTCTGCTAGCTATTGTAAGAAGCCAATGGGATGCAGCGACACGCTGTTTTAATATGAATGCGAATAATCCAAATACCAATTATAGCCTAAATTCAGTTTCCTATTCCGGCAGGCGGGGGAGAGGGGTCGGAGTTCAAATCCTAGCACGGACCTGACTTGTTAGGTGCGTTTTACTTAAAAGTTAATATCGGTTAGGCTTCTCAGTTACATGGATGGCGGCTTCCGCCTATGGATATCTGCAACCGACTAGGACTATAGGAATGGGACTCTTAGCATCATTTAGTAATATATATTTATAAGACTTTTGGTTGGTTAGCATTCATTGCTAAGAGGACACCTAGTAACATTATGTTAGTAAACATTTGTCAGTACTAGTGCAGTTATTATTAGTACTAAATGTTTTTATAACAATTGCTTCACGATAAACATAGGTGAAGCGGTGGCACCTATTGCTGTCTGCCAAAGGCTCTTGAGCTTTCCCATTCTATACTACGAACCCATCAGAGAAATGGTATAAGACAAACAATTAATAATGACTAGCTTTTGCCTGCGACTTCGTTCGCGTGGAATAGTACCTACCTACCTTTGGGCAGCATTTTAATTTCCTAGGATACTTTTATTGCAAATAATACAGATACAAACTGCTCCGCGCGGACGAGGTCGCGGGCAAAAGTTTGTAATCAATATACCCTATATTGATCAATGATCATGTAGCATTCAAGTGGTGAAAGAACTTTTGAAATCGGTTCAGTAGTTTTTGAGCCTATTCGTTACATACACACACACACACACATCTTTCCTCTTTATAATAT
>DWEM01001413.1:0-14342 GCA_018245935.1 Agara belti belti | reverse complement strand
ACCCGGGATTTGAACCCAGGACCTCCCGATCGGCAGTCGCGCTAGCAACCGCTCGACCAACGAGGCAGTCAGATATTATTATTACATTACAGTTAACGTTGTTTTCAATGCGGGAACAACAAAAGCCCTGTTTTCAATCTACATCCCGGCAGCGAAATAACAATTCATACTCAATAGTCATTGTACCGGACTAGTTGGTAACGGATGGCGCCGCTAAAGGTATTAATTCTTGTGACTGTGACAAATAACATTGTGTAACCACGCGCCGCCGTGGTATTTGCGGATGGTAATACTATTAAAGCAGTGAATTCAACCTCCCAATCCGGGGATCTGGGTTCGACCCTATTATAGAGGAGACTTCGTCAAGATCGTTATTGAGATCACGATATAGGATTATTTTTTCGATTTTTTTTATCCGACCGGCTAAGCGGTGCAACGCCCTGGCGGCGTCTGTTTTATCGGCAAATTTAACCTTAAACAAGCTTAATATGATATGATACAAAGACGGGAAAATCAGCCAGCTTATGAAATTATACTATACTGTATTTACATATTTATTTCATTGTTTTTCTAAACTCCTGTTAGGTATCGCTTTCAACAAAGAGAAGAACGCTTTCTTGGCGATAAGCCCTTTGTAAAAATACACAAAGGGCAGCATTTAGCCCTTATCGCTTTGTGAAATATTTGTGATGTTATCAAATGGTCGTAATGAGCTGACGAATCAGTTTAATTGCTTGAGTTTGCGTACATCCTGACATGAAAGAGATCTTACAAATTTGTCCAACAGAGAAGTGTTAATCATTCTATTATTACGTACATTTAAATTGACTAGAGTTTGTCCGGTGGTAGAAATTCGACCAAAAAATTTAAATTCAATCTTTTTTTGTAAATACCAGAACATGTGCTATTACTTTAGCAAGTTTTGATCGAAGCACGTTTCACGTTTTTCTTGAAGAGCCCCATGTCATATCGCTCTGGGAATACCTTAGATGGAATCTCTTAGATGAAGTACTAAAAGAAGTTGAGCTGCCTTCAAAAATGTCTGCCAATACCCGGTTTTGGATGTCTCGTTTATGTTTCTTACAATCGACGGCGTAAATTGAGCATAAAACAAACGTTCAGCGTCTCACCAATGTAGGTATGAAACATTTGGCTTAAGTCAAGGCACGAACGAGGAGCGACGTGCAAACCTTCACGAATTTTATTATTTAGTAATCAAGAACATAATACCTTCGTATGGTATACCGATTATATAAGTATCAACTATTTTCCTAGTACAACAGTAACCTATGCTACTCTCCAGCTTATAGACTATCTATACGCATAATTATCTACAGCCTAAAACCTCCTCACCATGATTGGAGACTCGTTTCTACCAGGGGGATAATAAAAGGGTTGAGAACAAAAGTTTTGTCTTTATCTTTGAAAGATACGAGTGTTCTTGGACCGACCGGGACGCGCGTCCTCGTGTTACGGATCGTACGTAAAATAGAAGATTGAAATCGGACGAACGTGTCATAAAAATCCGACGTTGGCTGGAGTTTTCGCGTAAAACGTGTAATGAATAGGACGTGAAGTCGACGAACTTGTCGGCACCGTTTATAAGTAAACGCTTCGGATCGAAACTTGCTACCTGGGGCTCGATGTACGCTTTTAGAAGCCAGAGGTAAATTGATACCAAACTGCATTAGAAAAAGACAGAATTAGAAAGCCGCATCACCTGAGACATTACGCTTTTTCCTTACGTGACGATTCCTACCATTCAACTCTTACCGCAAACCGCGTTAAGGCACTTCGTTCAGAAAAAGATTATAGGTCAGTAGTCATTGAAGTCTTAGAATGACATTCGTTTGACAGCCTGCTACTTGTAACACGCGAACCCTTCTTTAGAAGCGGTGGACCGGATGATGTAGAGTGACTGAACTGTGCCACTCGAGGATAATTGGTCTCACATTCCACTTTGAATCCCCGAGCCCTAATCGTGGACCTCATCTTTTTATTGCCAATAATAATAATAATAAAAACAATATTTTTAAAGAAGTTCACAAACTGTTATCTTCGTTATTAACATCCAGTAACATTAATAAATTAAGCAGTCATAGCCTAATGGCTTGAAATTCAGCTTTCCACTCCGGGGGTCTGGGTTCAAGCCTTCCGCGTACCTTTGACTTGTTACGTGCGTTTTATAACTTAAAATTTAAATATCACTCGCTATAACGGTGAATCGTCTCTCTGCCTCTGACTCCGAGGCTCACAACAAGACAAATAAAAGACAAAACTATCTTAATATGTAAAGGAACGTTACCAACATGACTTTGTGATTCTGTTGTAAGTTGAAAAGGTAATTCAACTTTGTTTTCATTTACAGCAATACACCTGGGAAGAGCCGTGAATGGAACCGAGTCGCATGTCTCTCTGGAGGTCGTGGATATAATTAATGTTTTACCCAACTTCGAACCCCATAGGGCCTAATTCCAGACGATATCTTTTTATCGTCGCCATTCAGGTGTGTACGTGTCTGAAATTTAATGGGATATTTTAAGCGTACTTAAGCATTGATAGCCTTATTTTCAACCGCTTTTTTTGCCCGTGTCTGGATACCGGTGTCCTGTCATAGTGAGAAGTTTTTAAGGATTGTTAGATTTCACACATCGCAAAAGACAATATGTAAATACTACCTCTAACGTGTGCCGATGACCTGACCTGTGTTTGACCAGCGTGGTACAGGGCTTCACTTTGAAACATTTCCTTATAAAGAGCGCGATCGTGATATATTTTTTAAAATAATTTGAATAATTTGAACCGTCTAACGCGAAACAAACCGATCAAAAGCTTATCTCAAACCAATTTATGCGAGCGATTTGTTTTATAATACTTTGCACAACCAATCCTGTTTATGTTGAGTTTCTCTGGAATAATGGTGGACAAACAAGCTCTATGAGATCCCGTCTGCTATATTTTTCACACGTACTGTAAAGGTGAACGATTCTTTTATTACTGGCTAGTTTTTTAATTTTTTAAATCTTTCTAATTATTTTTTTACATTCAAATATTTTGTTATCTGTCGTACATGCTTATGGCTATGATTTATCGGCGTCAAGTTAAACGAGTCGAGAAAAAAGCTAGTGAAAAATATACTCCTAACACTCTTTCAAAATAAGAAAATTATCTTGTCTCGTGAAAATACCACTAACAGACTCTGAAAGTGTAGCGTGTGAATAATTTTTAAGTGTTTTTGAGTGTACATAAGTTATGTACGTCCTCAAATTCATGTTGATCTTAGCATAACGTAATAATAAGCAGTAACATACGAGCTAGTTATAAATGGCCTGTGTATTCTCTAGAGCGATACTCAACATACGCCGGACTTTTGTGGCTGGCCTATCTCGGGTTACTTTACTTTAAACCATTTTATACATTTTGATATAAACGTCATGAATTGAAAAAAGAAGTTAAAATATACGCGATGAATTCGTTCATAGCTGTTTAATTCAATTTGTAACAATCACGATAACCTAAGAAATCATTGCATGATAAAAAAAATCTTTTTTTGCTGGCCGCGCCGCCATGACTGACATAAGTTTGTCGCCTCTATAAAATAAATGTTGAGAGTCTAGTAAATACATTTAACAAACTGAACCATATCTAGAAATACGTTTGTGTTTACAATATGATGTAGTTTGGGATTGATAAAGCAACAAACTAACAGCCAATAATGGAATTCAAGGGAACTGGAGCGTGATGGACGTGTGAACCGTTTGCTCTAAATCTAGCTGGCAATATGCGTTGGGCTTGTATATTTTAAAGTGCAAATGAACCACAAAACCCCGCCATATAATAATAATATTTTGAGACAACACATACGGCAGCTGATGCCAAACTATCGTGACCAGACAAATGATAAACATACATATACACGTACTATACTTATACAGATGTTCTTATTCCACCCAGATATACAACAAACAAATGTGCTTATCACACAAATGCTTGTCACAGAAACCATAGCAGGGAGAGGTAAATATATGGCAGTCATATTTTTTGCCAAAACGCTTTTAATGTTCTGATGATGTATAAAACTTTTAAGCTTTCAAGATTCTAGATTCAAAATTCTTTAAAAAACGTTAACATATGATACGAAGCAGACTTATTTAGTATTCAAGTAGGTAAGGATTTAAACGAAATCAATAAATGGGAACATTTTCGTCTTTCGACTCTCCTTTAGGCAATCACGAGTTACGAGTACTATAGTAAATGTTTTGACGAATAAATATTTAGCATCTTAATTCAACACAAGTGAAGGGGAAAAAATTGTAGCAGAAAAAAAATTACACTCTCTCGGGGCCGAAAGGACTGAAGAAATTTTCAGTTCTACAATAATTTCAGCGAACGTGCTACAGATAAACAAGATTTTAGCAGCCTTCAAGTGTGACGTTAGGGTGGAGTTTGAATTAATACAAAAATTCATACTAATATCATAAAAGGGATAGTAACTCTGTTTGTTACGCTTTCATGAACAAACCACTAGACTTATTGTAATGAAATTTAACATGGAAGTGATTCGGAGCCTGGAAAAGGATATTGGCGACCCTATTTTCAAAATTTAGCCCCTATGTGAATGAAGAGGGGTTTGTAATATTGTATGAAAGGGTTATAGTTTAGACTTTCAACCGAATTTAAAGAGATTAAGTTCAGTTCTTATTAAAAGATGCTTTATAAACTTTAACGAAAGTACGCAAGATATGCTCAAGGTATGTTATATATAGATAGGTATAATACGGCTCGGGGTAATTCATTTTAACACAGCCTGAATCACGTTCCAACGAAATGTTTAAACCGGCCCATCAGTATTGCTCCGTAAGATTTCGTCCTAAGCTGTTATCGAAGGGCCTAGGGATGTTACGGAGCGTGGATTTACTGGCACCGGAATCAGGACCGAAGATTAAAATTTGATTTATCGGAGATTCAATCGTAGATGGAATCGCCACCAAACCCAACTAAAAGTGAAAAGTAAAAGTAGACCACTAAGTTCTATTCCCATCGATCCGCTTTCGAGCAGCATGGGGAAGCATGTCCCAGTCGTCCCGAAATGGTAAGAAAGACAAGTGCCCAGCAGAGGTTCGCAAAAAGGTTTGCAGTCGAGCGAACATTCATCAACACGGATTCAAAATTGTCCGGGCTGAAGTCAGAATTGTAAAATCAATAGGCAGTTTGTTTGTCTGTCAATACGGATTCCCCGGCCTTTCGGAGTCGCCAACGAAACAGCACCATCCCTAGCAGGGACCCCGAAAATTTGTTAGCCAAAGCGAAAAGAAAGAACATCAAAGGCGTAATCATAAATTTGAACGACTTCTTCGTAAACGTCGAAGGATCGCCTTTATGATATTGTATTTTCATAATAAATTGTCCTCTTCAAGATAATATGCGTAATAACAGATGTTGCAGAAATGTATGAAATAAAACAAGATTTTCAAAATGTTCCGTTTGATTTTTCTTTCAAACGTATGATATAAATGTGTAATTGCTAATAAGAACAAATAATAAAAGAGACCATTTATTAAGTATGCTTTCCATTGTTTGTAAAGCTACGATTACCTGAATATGCAATGAAATGAAAGTAAAACGTAATCTCTAGTGATCTAGGGCTCCTGTTTTGTATTTTTTTACGGGAAAACATTAGTTTCCGCTGCGGCCCAGCGACATCTGCAACCAACCTCTATATAGTATGCGTGTTTATCGGCTGTCCGGTTACTATAACACAGGCATTTAATTGCCTAATTGAATTGTTGACGACTGAGACGGCTCCAAGGATACGCGTGGACTGGTATCTAAACCCTGCAGACCGAATAGGTGTAGAAATGTACTTCCCTGAGCCCGACCTGCACATTGTCTATCACAAGGTAATTGAATATTATAAATGCGAATCTAAATCTATTTGTTTATCTCTCACGTTAAGGCACAACGTGCCGTAATACTGTAGGGCTGTGGAAATTCAATTTGATTCCATTACTGGCTGTATGAAAGGCCTTCTCGAATGGGATGTAAACAAAAGATTTGCCGATCATGCAGATGCAGATTAAAAAATTCCTTTTCATCTGGACACACAGATTACGACCGATTTGATCCGATTCCAATTTTCTTCGTCCCTTCACCGTTCGTGTTCGTTTTGTCCACAGAAACCAATTAAAAGATTTGTTTGATCGCGGAACAATTTTCGGCATGAGGGGTTTTTGAGCATATGAATGCAATATTTAAATTTATTCAGCATTAATTATGGGTCAGACTGCGCTATTTATATATGAATCATACTTTTTTGAAATGGGTTAAACGCTACCAGCAACCATCTATGGACGCCTAGCGAGCGTATAATGTAACTTATTCAAGAACTAAGCAGTGAGAACTAAGCAGCCTAGTGGTTTGAAATACGGCCTCTCACTCCGGGAGTCTAGGTTCGATCCTGACTAGTTACGTGCGTTTTATAACTTAAAATTTAAATATCACTCGCTATAATGGTAAAGGAAAACATGTTGAGTATATTTGGTTAATCAGTATTTGGGTTTAAAAAATATGTCTATAAGTATATTTAATGTTATGTAGCCAGAATACAACCATTGAATTGCCAAATTTGGAATTAGATAGCCGTGTGTGTAATTGTGCCAATTATTATTATTATTATTATTATTATAACGCGTGGATCCCAGAGTCGGGTCCCGGTATTAGATCCGGGATCGATGTGTCCATATAACGTGCCCGGTCACACGAAACAATTCACTGTCGCATGCACGTCACGTACTACACGTTCGAACTAATTTCCTTCCAAGGACCAATCCTAAATGCTATGTATCCATCAGTAATATTGATAGCCTCACGAATATAATGCAAGATAAATCATCCGTGTAGCGGATTATGCGTATACCACATTATAATAATGGCATATTTTACACCTACATACATATAATTTATTTCAAACCGTACCTTAATGAAGAGTCATAAAGAGTCATTATTGCACTCGTAATTATTTTACAACTTGAATTAAACATGTTTGCGCGAAAAAAATAGCTCTTGTCCTTCGCTAGCCCTTTAACTATCTCTATACCAAAATTCACATCGTTCCGATGCTCCAGTTTGACGAAATAGAAGAACAAACGAACAGACAAACAATATACTTTCGCATTTATAATAAACTAGCTGTGCCCGCGCCTTCGTCCGCGTTTGATTTGAATTATTTTATATGATCCTAAAATAAAAGTTGCCTAAGTTACTTCTTATTACATCAGCTATCTGGCAGTGAAAGTCCCGTCAAAATCAGTCCAGCCGTTCCAGAGATTAGCTGGAACAAACAGACAGACAGACTGACAAAAATCGTAAAAAATGTTATTTTGGTATATATACCGTGTATACATACATACAAGCATTAAGTAAAATTTTAATATTTTAAACAGACACTCCAATTTTATTTATATTGATAGTATAGATTAAATAAATGCTTGTATTTAATCTGTGGAAGACATTTTCATTTATTTCTGACAGGTAAGTTAGCACGAATAACACAAGTTTCTCTAAAGTAATCCCGCAAGACTTCGGGCAATCGCGTTAATGTGTTCCAACCTCGGAAACTAAGGAGGCTTGATAAACGAACATCGTTTTCGTGAGGTTTAAGGTAATTTGTCAGTACCATGAGTGCTCGTGACTCGTGAAAAATGGCTTCCCTCTGACTCGACTAGATTATTGCTGAAACTGCGAAGATTTAATATGGTAATTGCGACACGTAATAATAATTACTGGCGACAATTTTACTTACGGCTGTCTGATTCCAAATTAGGCAATTAAATGCCTGATAAACGTACATATATATATAAGACTTAAAATTATATAGATATTTTTATTACACCCAGAAACAGAACAAGCAAATGTGCTCATCATAGAAATGTTTATCCTGGGTGGAAATCGAACCCACAACCTCCGATTTTGCAGTGCGGGTCTCTAACCACTCGACCACGAGGCTAGTCATATACTATCTCGTAATTGATTTTCGAGTTTCAAAACCGAGGGCAATAGCTATCTAAACTATAGGTATAATGTGGGCTATGAACTATAAGGTTCGGTATAAATTACTAAAAGATATTGTATATATGTATATTAGTATGAAAACTAATTCAGTATTAACCGGAGCTATGTATATCCCTGAGGTACCGTAAAGGTTACGCCGCCCAAAATTGCGCCGATTAATAGAGGGTCATGAAGTGCCTGGAATATTGACAGTAAATTAACTCACAAATACTATTCGGGCATACAGCTTTATCGTATACGCTGAGGGAGCGGGACTCTCGAAGACAATTCGAAACGAGACAGATATCTGTCAAATTGTGAAAAGAAAAGTTTACAGCAAATATACAAACGGAGAATATTAATAGAGTCTATATATTAATACGTGAGACGAATACTTCATACCCCTTTTATGCATATTGTTCTCACGAAGCAGTGTGAGTCTCGGCAATGTTAGTTATTGTGGAGAGAGTACACATTTCATACGTTCCAATCTTTAAGTTCATTAGTGTCAATGTCAAACCAAAACATTCAAGAAAATTAAGCAAAAGTTATATAGCAACAAACAAAGTATATGATGGCGTATATCTTCATGCACTCAGGTATGTATACTTAATAGCGGGAGGGTGGTCCGTACTGCATGAGCATACACACAATTGTTATGACGTAATGCTATATTCAAGGAAATGTCATAGAACGCCATATTGCTTTTTATATATTGCTCAGTCAAGCGATACCTCAGTTTTGCTATATTACTTCAAACCGATTGTTCAAATTAAAAAATATCTAGTTAACTATGATAATGAACCTAGACCACTGATCGAATATTTTTCCTTATCAAAAAGGGAATTTGCTTTGCAAAGTGCAAATAGAAATTCCGATTTTTATATTACATTCAAATCACCAAGGCAAGGGGACTTCTTTATTTGTACTTCGTTTGTGACGATCCCGAACCTTATTTCTGTCCATAGAACGATTGGTAGAGTGAAGAATATTTTCATTATCGTCCTCTCGTACCGATTTCCATCGCTGCTTCTTTACGGTCGAAACGTTTACTCTACAAAGCCCTTCCTGAGGGAATTAGAAAACATCCACCAAAAGACCCTGCGAGAGATCGGTCCGACTGTATTATTGAACGACGAATATTTACCTAAAGCTTTTATTTTTTTCTCGTAAGCTTTCAAAGCCCAGATTGATGTACATTCCGTAGGGAGTTAACTGGCCTTGGTCCTACTGTTAGGGGTTAGAGAACCTAATTTTTTAGTTTATGTAAGTTCTAAAGTTTATTCTATGTCTGGATGTAAAGTGATGCGTGTAAGTGCAATGCATCTTGTTACCGTAGTGCAGATTCTATTTGGTTTGGGATCAGAGGCCCGCGTGTGAAGTTGTACCAACATATTATTATTAACGTGTCTTTTTCCAACACCTTTAAGAGCCGGTTATGCTCGCGCACTTATGCTCGTTAGCGGCAAACCGTGAATATAATAGCATTCTATCAAAATAGACACGACAAGTGAAGACTGATATCTTTAGCTAAAAAAAATTGAATTAAAAGGTTTGAGCATCAAGCGAACGTATTTAAGATAGGAAATTTCAATTTCCCTTCCAAAACACTAAGGAGACGTTGCCTTAGAATTAAAATTGTTTTTCTACGCAATGAAAAAGTAATTTCCATTTTTATGTTCCGAGGGAGAATTTTGGGGTGTTGTAAATTGATGAATGATAATAATAATGATGAAGTAACTAACTGACCGTAGTGTCCAATAAATTACTATTTCATTAGAGCCGCAAAACAGACGTTGGCGAATCCCATATAGTTAATACAAGTTCTAGACTAAAGTTCTAGTCCTAATTTACTAGACTTCCCCGTGGTGTTCCCACAAGTTTACTTGCTAAATTAAACTTACAGTTTGAAACTGTTTACGACTGTATAAAATATACTAAATCTATACTAATATAACTTGATTTTGTAATATATTTAATTAACCCCTAATTTGACTGGCCTCGTAGTCAAGTGGTTAGAGACGCTGACTGCAAAATTAGAGATCATGGGTTCGATTTCTACCCAGGACATGAGCAGTTTTTTTTGTCTGGGTGTTGTAAAAATATCTATATAAGTTTTATATCGTATGTGTATATGAACATTTATCAGCTGTCCGGTTACCATAACACAGGCACTGAATTTCCTAAAAAATTGACGAACGAAATATTCAAATACGTTATAAGGGTGTCAAATTTGAATTTCAACAGGTGATAAATTTGTCCAAATGTACTTGCGTTTTGATTAATCTACGGTCCGGTCCACCATCCGGATAAACCATCACCTGTTAAGGCAGTTCGCGAGCAATGCGCATGTGTAGGCGGGAAGGCTTCAGTCCCGCGCTGGCTTTCGTTCCACGGGCACATAAACCGCCCTCCGCGAGCTTTCGCGTCCGCGCCAACTACGTAAACTCTAACCGCTCGTTCAAAATCCGTTAAAAGTTGTAACTTTTGAAAACCGAACTGAATTGGTTCCTAATTGTCTTCGATTTCGTGTTCGAATTTCGAATATTTACATTTCGATTTAACGCGCCCTGTTTTCGTGATCAATTAACGTTTAATATTATAATTGTAATCGCATCGGAAGCAGGAGCAAGATGTGGTGGATTCTGCGTCGTGCGCGGCTCACTGGCGCCTCCTTCTTCAGCCAGTCGTCCAGCACCACCAACAACAACAACTCTAAGCCAGGTAACTTCCTGCTTCATATCAAAGTTTGCTATTTAATTTCATGTCAAGTTTAAATTGGGTGGAACAACCGTCGTGCGGCTTTTATACTATGTACATATGTACAGAAAGGAAGTTTGGTTGGTGTACGTACTTTAAGGAAACCAGGTAAACGTTATGAGTGTAGTCTAGTGGGAATCGAACCCAGACTGCCCGGCTCGGCGGTAAGGATCACTAGCCACTGAACAAAGGCCGCTTCCGCCGCAATCGCTTCGGTAGTTTTTTATATTTAAAAAAAATTTGTTTATAATTATAAGCCTGTAAGAAATTGTGTTCGTGACTATTTTCAGATTTAAAAGCCTTAAACACTGAAGACAGAAGAATACTTCATTTAAGGATATTTCGGGAATGCTACCATGGCTATGCTTTATACTTTTTCAAGACATCACATTAACAGCACGCCGTTCATTTACAAGTAGCTGCCCTGAAGATTATCATTCACTCACTCACGGCTATCCGATACCAAATTAGGTAATTGAATGGCTGTGTTATGGTAACCGGACAGCTGATAAACATATGTACACATATACATACGATATAATACTTATATAGATATTTTTATTACACCCAGACATATAACAAACAAATGTACTCATCACACAAATGTTTCTCCTGGGTGGGAATCGAACCCACGACTTCCAGTCGCATAATTTGTGTGATTATGTTCAATGGTAACATTTAAAATTGATATTTAAACCGTAACATTAAATCGTGATTATGAATTGTTAATATGAAAAAAAAAAATTGTTTTTATATTGCCGCAGAATATAAACGTTAAAATAAACGGAACTTCATATTATCGGACATCAGTCTGTAGTTGCAAGTAAAAGGAACAATAAAGGGATCGACAGTATGTTTCCGCCCTTGGACAAGATCTCAATTTGCGCCCTTAAGGAGGTCGTATCCCGAAGCGCTCCAGTAAATTTAAGACTTATTTAACGCTGAAAGTTAAGAACACCAGTGGGAACGCTTACGTAAATGTCGCAATTTATAAATGTTGCAAGATAATCAAGTAGAAACAATAAAAAATAATAATATTTTAATCAATATTCTGAGGTGACATTATTATTATGATTTTACTTCCATTTATTAAATTTGTACGTCGTAAAAGGCAAAATATGGATTGAACAAATAATTCTGTAAAATCTTTGTGTCTAAATAAACATCTTTGTCTTTGTCTGTGGCATTAGTTTACTTATCTGCACTACCCATATACTCGTAACACATGTGAGTACTTGCTTTGTGGTTATCTGTGCGCTTATATGCGTGTGTATTTTGTATAATAAAGATTGCATTAAATCTAGGGACATGCGATGTACAAAATAAATCACTTAATAATCCACACTAATATTACAATGCGAAAGTGTTTTATCTGTTTGTTCTTCTTTCACGTCAAAAGGGAACAAGGGATCAATGTTATTTTTGGTATGAAGATAGCCGAAGGGCTGGAGGGTGACATAGGCTACTTTTTATCGCGGAATAACGTCTAATTTCCGCGGGAAAACACGTTTTAATCAAATAAGCGCAATAACTACGACTTGTGAAAAAAATAATTTCTTTAGACCGCGCCGGTGAAGCCGCGGGATAGCTAAGTATTATCATAATATAAAACAAAACAATCTATTACAAGTCAAATATATAACGGCCTAAGGATACACAGAGTCTGATAAGCCGTGCGGATGATTGATGTTTCTTTACCTTCAACAGGTAAGGGAACGGGGAAATAAAAAAAGTTTCGTCATAACAAATATTAGTGAGTTTTGTTGCGCGAACGAGTGCTGATGGGTTTTGATCAGAGTAACATAAAATGAATTGAATTATATACGTCCATTGTTGTCAATATAAAAATATATGAGGATTTTTTGGAAACTTTACCGTTTTTTCCAATCTGATTTCATTGTTATTGGCGGCAAAAAGTCGTTAAACTCGTCGAATTGCATACAGTTTTAAATGCTACAAATGAAATTGTCATTAATATAAAAACCTCTCGTTAACATTCCTTGAATATAGACGCGTATGAATAATTAATGATTTAATTTACATACATAATTATGTAATTAGCAACCGAAGGTGGGAGCTTCGAAAGCGCTCGTAGCGCAGCGCGGTTACAGATTGAAAGCGATTTGTAAAGTTAGCAACATCAGCGTCGCCACTTGGCCGGGTGACCGCTAGTAATTTTTCACGATCGTTTCCGTGATTTAGAATCCACGTTAAGCAGCCGTTAAACCTGTTAGCAAACCGGTGTGCCAGGAGAAATGCTTTAAGCACACTTGTTTCTATATTTCGCATACTTCTAACATGATAATATTAAAATGTATTTCGGAGTGCCAATCATATTTACATAGGAAAGTTAATTTTTCCTTTCCAACTCTTAGAATATTGCTAAACTTCTCGACGTAGAGATATTAATGTTTTGAAGAACGACCCCTCCAGGGAAATAGCCTGTGAAATGAGAAAAGAATCTTATTTGACTTTGTTTGTGCTTTGAAACTATTTCATGTAAATCATGTCAATAGCTATATTACGTTATGACTGACCTGCTGGTTAGTGGTTAGTGAACCTGAACACTAAGTAGGAGATAGAGGGTTCGATTCCTACACAAAGCGATTATTTATATTGAGAAGAGAGTCTTCTTACACAGAATCAGCAATATTATTTGGCTAATAATTTATTGTTACAATCATTTTATTTCATTGAAGAGTTTTGCCACAACAGCCAATTCACTGTTGAGTAATCTAATAAAGTTTGGGATGTAGCGCTGAGAGCCACAAGGGTCTATCCTATATACTGTTCTACAAACGGGATCACTAATGAAAAGTTACACGCGCTGTGCATGTTTTCGCATCACTTTCGAATATTAGTCGCGAAAAAGTTCGAGAGCATCTCGCAGCGCTTCCAGCGCCTCCAACGATGAGTTCGTGTTTTTATTCAGCGTTTATGTAAGAGCTTTTGTGCTGAATGTTAAGTGCACATCCGGGTGTCATACAGTGTGACAAAGGTCGAGTAATTTCTGGCGGTGTGCTCGTAATGAAAAAGGGCGCGAAAGGTATCCCGCTTTTTCAGTATTCGTGTAAGTAGCAATGAGAGTATGAAAGTACAGCATTATATATATTAATATCACGTGCTAGGTAGAAACATGATTGGCGAGAGATAAAGATTATTAATTTAATGTAGCCTAGCCCCGTGGTGTAGTGTTTAGAGACCCTGATTGCTAACCCGGAGGTCGATTCCCATCCAGTATGTTTAACAGAAGCATTTAACAGCATATTTTGGGATCAGATAGGCGTGTTTTCAATTCTCCCAATAATTATTGTTAACATTTGCCGTATAGGCTCAATACTTGCGTTTTTGTATACCGATCATAAGGCTATGTTTTAAAATTGGAATTTGGTAAATAATAATAATAATAATAGTATTTCTTTTGTCTAAGAATAACCCATACTCTTTGATTCTGTGGTAATTTTAGGTAACCACTGATTCAATGAAAGCAGACATAATAAAAGAGTTAAACATCAGAGTTTGAATACGATAAA
>DWEM01001412.1:0-14347 GCA_018245935.1 Agara belti belti | reverse complement strand
TACCCCTTAGTGATAAGGGTTGTCCACCCTTAACATTGTTTGTTAGGCGGTACGAAGTTCGCTGGGTCAGCTAGTAAATCTATAATAATCTGCACAGCGTACCATATTTTAAATATAAGTTACCTGTTTATAAATACAACTCATCTCTCTGAGTTAATAGTAATGAAACCAGTTGAGTTATAGTTAAGAGATTATCACCGCTCTGAAAACATCTTACAATGCGCTGGAATATTTGAAACAATATATTAACATCTAGGTCACACTGTTTTATTAAATGCTATCAAACCGACTTCAGAATCGTTCCTCCGGCTGCGAAATATACTATTTTCTTTGAGCATACAAGCTCTACCCTGAGCTGTTAACGAGAGGAAAGAATAAATTAAAATTGGGACATGTTAGAACTTGTCATCAATTTGTTAAGTAACAGGAAGTGCATTCCGTTAAAAGTATATAGATTCATCATGTTAACGCAGTGCAGGCGAAGGAATGGTATTTTTTTATTTAAAAAAAAGATTCGCAGTATAATAAGGATAATAAAAAGATTTATAAAAATAAGCCAATAGCTTGAGATATAATTTGCAGAGGTCTTTGTCAGGTTTCAGTTGAGGTCGCGTTCTGGCTCAGTAATACTCTGAATTAAGAAAATATTTAGATGTATAAATTAATCACAGCGATTTATTTAGTCGTTCCTTGTGGGGCCACTGGTTTAAGGTACGTTTTATTTTAAGAATTTTTAATGCATGACGTTCGAAATTTTCAGCGGTCGGCGATTCGCGAGCCGCGCTCAAAGCTGTTGGATTTCATTTATTAATCGTGGGGGCACATTTGAATGTTGAATTTCGAAATGAATAATGTACAGTAAATCGTGCGTTAAATTATAATTAACGCAGATGTCCGTAATTCAATTAATTTCATAATAAGCCCCGTAGGTCTCCAACGAACTGTATATTCTGAAGAGCCTGCCTCAAATGTACAGAGGCACGGTTTGAGCCTTTAATTTTTGATGGATTTTGAAATTTTTCACCGTGTTCTTGTGCACTCGACCGCCGCTGCTCCAGCACGCTATTTACGAAGCGAGTGCTTATTAAAAAGTCCCATAATTAAAATTATGTCCCATACTTTATACAATGGTAAAAATATGGCATCATTAATAACATAAAACCTACGTTTTGTTTTGGGTAATTTCACTAAATGAATTTTTTTAGCGCTGGTTTCATATATTTTTGTCATAGAATTTATGTTTCATATCAGCCTTGGTATATCTCTATTGATGTTGATGACGAAACAATTTCCTATTAGGTATTTGTTTCCAATAGCTTCTATTTTCCAAGGTCAAAATTAATCTACTTCTGTTTTCCTGTTAAAAATTTATGTATTTTCCGTTTTTTTACACATGTACGTAATGGTATGATTTTTTTAATTAAAGTTAGCAATTTGCAAATTTACAATTAGATGTATATTTATATGTACTTTTGTTTTATTATAAATACGGGAAATTAATCCATTATTTGTAAAAACAAAACCATAGGTAATTAATCTACTTCCTTGACCGTTGATTTTGCAAATATTAAAAAATTATTTGCCTGTAGTTATTAATCTGTCATAATATGTTAATTTAAACATATGCTTTAATATTAATCTCAAATATCTTTTACTTAGTCTCCTGACGGAATCATACATATATTTTTGAATTACTAACACAGATACAGGCGTGAAGTTACGTACGTACTAACACAGATACAGTACTAACAAGAAATGCAAAGCTACTTGTGTGATTTTGCACTGATTTAATATCTGCATGTACCTATACATATAAATAGGTCTTTTAAATAAATTTACATAAAAACCGTCAACATACTTCGAACGGTAAGAATGGTGGTTTTACATTTATACCTGCCTTTATATTTGTAAACGGGACCTTATCAAATGATGGATAAGTCCATCTACATTGTTTCCAGTGTCCAATATATTTTCTACGTCTTTTTTGTAGCTGCAACAACTAACAATTTCCTATAATTACGGGCCTAGAACGCAGGTGATCTACAAAAGACCCTAGGAACTAATTCGCCGTCGGCCGCAAAACAAATTGAAAAAAAAAAACACAACAATAGTTCTCGAACGTAACGAACGCATTAATAAAAAATACTATTCTAAATTCCAACGGCCCATTAACCGGTTCCCACGGCCGCCATGTTGGTTCGTCCTCGGCCGCTATTGGTCGAGGTCGCAGTTTAGAATTAGAATGTGTAGACCCCACTATTTGGCGAGCGGTAAATTATGTAGTCAGTTTTTTACGTTCCAAGTTCAAATAATGGGAGCAGCTGTTCGCTCAAATTGGCGCCCTGTCATCGTCCGGTAACAATGGAGTTAGAAAAAAAATAGGAGCCATGATTATTGGGCTCGCACAGCCGGCCAATTAGAAGTGGTCGTTATTTTTTTTTATTTTTCTAATGCTAGAACTTACACTGGTAAATTCTATTCACTAGCTGCTAAGCTATTTCAATTAATTACAATGTTAGCACAGTAAACTAATCTTCACTTAAACAGATAGTCAATCTCGATTGTTTACTTATTCTAAAAGCGTTTGAGAAACGGTCGTTATTTTATTGATTCATCTTCTATTCTATCTTCTATTGTATTCAGACCTTTCAATTTGACCTTCTAAATTTGCTTAGATAATTTGTTTAATTTTCCATTTTAGTTAGAATAAGCGCTAAGTTCTAACAATGGAGTATTAAAAATCAAATTGTCGATTTTATTGGGCTTCAGCTTTGTAATCAGTGTTGTTGTATTGCTTATTAATATTGTTTGTACATTAATAAAATTCGTATTCACAATTGTCTCTAATTAAGCAACATAAGCTATTTCAGTAATGCCAAGTACAAAGCTATTCAAGGTAGAAACAGAAGTGGCCATAAAGAGCATTAGACGGACCTATTAAAAAAATACTCGCCTTATTTGTTTGACTCTTGTGCTTGGGTATTAGAGATGAATTTTTATTTTTCTTCTTGAAATAGGTATGTTCGTGATAGTTCAAATAAGGGTTTTAGTACAAAAAAGTTGATAAAAAAATCCAAAATTCGTGAAAGAGTAAAAATGATTTTTTCTATGATATTTTTTATTAAGTCATAATTGAACATGCGTAGTACGATACAGGTGGAAGCCATATTTTATTGGTTGTTATTTTCAAAAATTAACAAAACCATCTAAAATCCCTAATCGCAATTTGGACAAGACAACGTGTGTCAGGCGAGCAATGAAATCAGATGTCGCTTCAGAATTGGAATTGACTTCGCTAATCGAATAGTTCTCTTTCAATATTAAAAACGTATTGCTGGCTAATGTGGTATTAAATGGCCGAAAGCCTCTCACCAACGGCCGGGCCCTTTGTTTGTTGGGCTTAGTTAAAAAAAAAATGTAGAGCCACTAATAGAAAAAAGGATTAGAAAAAAAAATAGGAGCTAGGATTATTAGAATCGTTCAACTGGCCAATTAGACGCGGTAGTTAGTTTTTCTTTTTATCGGACGCCGGCTGCATTTGCCCTGCTTAATTCTGTACATTAACCACACTGAGGCCCTCTCGATTTAGCGCAACGTTTCACAGACAAAATCCTAGTGAGTACTAATAAGTAATATCGGCTGTTGAGCGCCAGAGGTCGCTTCGGTAATTAACTTAGAAAGGACCGCCCAGCCGGCTAATTTCGAGCGTTGGTTTTTTTAAACTAATGATGCAAGTACACTTCTAAAATATAATGATGTATATGTGTTCAGTAATACAGGGTAGTGGAAATGTTATTACTATCGTTTTGGTGTAATATACAATTGGGGTGTCTTTTCGTAATTTGATAATAAAACATATTTTATGATCACAGATATAAATATAATGTTACAGACGTACAAAGTATCGCCTCGCAGCTTGTCCGCGAGTATTTTTTATCTGAGATAAAAAAGAAATGGCAGAATAATTTTTAATTAAATTCTCTTGGCAGGTGAAGGACTTGCAAAGAGTAATTTAGATTACATACGAAAGATATAGTCCGTGACATATTTTTTTACATTCACATTTCATATTGTCTATGCTTTTTTTTTCACATTTCATATTGTCTATGCTTTTATTTTTTTTTATTTTCGAACTACTTCCTTGAGATAGATTCCGCTATAAACGCATTTTTCTTTATTGATTTTTATAACTGTTGTCGTCAAGTACATAAAAAAATTTAAAATTTCATTTGTAATTATTCAGTGCGTGTATAAGTAGGCAGACGGTAGCTCTTGGTGCTCGCTTTTGTATGCAAATGCCTGTTTGATTCGTACGATAGGTTCCGACGGCTCTTTCATTTCCTGTACTGTTAAATTATAAAAAAGTAGCAGAATACAATTCAAGAATTGAATATATTTTGGTATTATGAATCGTCACATATTAAGCCACAAACAAACTTGTTTCTAGCTTCTAAGCTTCTGTTTTATTCCGTATACAACTTTCGAAATGTCAACCAAATACACCTACCCAGTTTCGTTCGGAAGTTAGTTTTAATTGTTCAATAAGGTCATAGCAACCTTCACGATATTTATAGTCTGTTTAGAGCGTAGGTAGATAGGTACTTTGCGTTTAACAACAATGTAATTTGTGTTTTAATTAGGTTTTAAGATGCAACACGTCCATAATACGTATTTAGAAATCAGTTTAAATAGCTGCAGAATATTATTTTTTTAACAAGTCCCGTAAACCGTGGCCGGTAACAAAAAGCAACATTCTAAACATTATCCAACATTGCTTATGAATATTGAATTAGGTACCTATTTTCCTGCACGAGGAAGATATATTTAGATAACTAGGTATTGACGTGCTAAACAATCCGTTAGTTAATATTCAAGGTGGACGCGATTAGCGAAACGACAAGGCGAGGCTGTTCTGTCGGTCGCCATTTTGAGATATTCAGCTGTTTACGAACGATAGAACGCAATTTGAAAATTTAAAAATCTATGATCATAGACAATACACAACATTCATTCGTGACGTATTTTTTTTATAAGCATTCTACGTTTGTCTTTGATTGGATACAATAAAAGAAATGGATCGTAACCGTTAAAAAAGCTACAAAGATATTAAATTACTTGAATCGCTTAACGACAGTTTTTATTTGGATTCAGGATATACCGAGGAAGTGAAACCTGGGTGATGTCTAATGATAGTTTAACATTAGGTTTGGAGGGAAGAAGAATTATTAATATCTAGTAAGTACCTGATAAAAAAGCGATTTAGAAACCTATATCTTTCATAAATTTCATCGGGATTTTTTGACATACTAATGTTTGTACTGGATTTGTGTGAAATGATACAATTCTGTTTTTAAAACTGTATATAGCCTCTATCATGTGGAAGAGGGCAGATGTTGAAATTATTATAAAAATACCATTTAATATAGTTACTTAATTATATCTTTCATTACATTTCAACGAGGAGTTACCTATATGAAATATAGAAAAGGGGTGTTTATATTTTGCTCAAATTTTTCAACATTTGCTACGGTATACGATATGGCAACACTGGAGTAAATAATTTGAGAGACATGGCTAGTTGGTGCAGATTAAATGGGGATTCATTTTCAAAGCAGTCAATAAAATTGTTGATCGACCTTGTTATACATTGTTAAGACCAAAACTGCCGTTTAAATCAATTCGCACAGTGAAGCCAGTACAGCAGAACGGCCATACATCACGCGGGCGTCGTGTCACTGTTTTTTACACCGCGCCGTTGTAACACAACGAAATTAAAAGCCAATACGTTAGCAATCAAAACGCCACAAACGTCCAACTAACCATGAAATCGCTTCATGTTTTGTTCCCTTCCATTTCACACTTTAAATAACGAAAAAAAAAACACAAAAACAATGCACTCTCGAACCACAAAGCCGTCAGTTCCCATTACATTTCCGCCACTTGAACACGAATGGAAAAAATAACTAACACGTGAAAATGTTTCCGAATGCCGTTTTCCGAACGAAATTTGCGACGTCAAAAGCGGCCGCTCATTTTTGCCGTGTTTTTTTTTTTTTTACGAGCGGCAATGATTAGTAAAGGCGTTCGCACACTGCGGCTAGTCGGCCCCACGTGTTCCGCTAAGGGGTGGGCCTTGCACGTGAATTTTCCGAGGTTTCCACCCCCTCCGGACCGCCCCTATAGGCTTTTCTGTCCGGCCTATGCTGTTTAAGCGATCGGCTACGAAGTGGCGTGGAGTTGCTTTCGTGCGATTTTTATTTTTGTTCTCGTGCGTTCCTCTCGCAGCGAGGGTTTTAATTTAACGGTATTGTAAATAGGTCGTCTTGTTTTATCACGTACACCCCGCGCTCCGATAGCGAGGATACGTGTTTAAAGAAAACTACAAAAAGCCAGCCCGCTTTGTACTCATTTCGAGAAAAGGGGAAAAAAAACGCCTCGCAAGACCAGATACGAAGTTGAGAAGAAAAAAACTAATTATTCGAGCAGTGTATGTTTCTGAACAAAAAAACTGCATCCAATTATTTTGCCACACAATACAGAGCCTTTTAAGAGATATCTCGAAAAGTTCTTTTCGCCGCGTTCTTGATTCTAAAAAGTTTTAATTTCAGCTATCTTGGCCGCGATACGTATAAAAACGGCTATCGTTGCGAGACGAAGAGCTTCTGTGATAGATAAGTAAAAAAAATTCTAAAATGTTCTACATATCGATGTATTAATTTGTAAAGGTTTTTACGCTTTAAAGTTTTCGATAAATAAATAACTAAATAGTTTGCAAATTAATATTTATCAAACTGATACGTGCTTTTGCCTAACTATAACGTGGCATATATAAAACTATAGCAATTTACCATTTCCTATAGGATTGTACTCGTTCCTATTTTGTCCCAGCAGAATAATCCTTTTTCATTTAAGCCGTCGTTAATACTTCCGAAGTCACAAACTGAAACTCTAAGCGTAATTCGAAAAATGGGTTTTACACTTTTCAAGAGTGAATCTTGGGCGCAGTTACAATACTCCGGGGGAAAAAAATGCCGTCAACGAGCGGAACGGCGGGCAATAACCAGTCGCGTAATAAGCTTGAGCGGCGTTTATTTAACAATACAAACGGACTTTTCACAATGGAACTTCAAAAAGCGCAATTAGGCACAATCGCCACTCCGTGCCTTTCTCTATCCAACCGCTGCCTACTTTTCATGCTCTACGCCTACACGCTCACTATTTCAGCGGCCGGCGGCGTCGCGGCGAATGTCGCCTCTAACGGCAGCGCCGCAGAGCCGAGAATCGCGCGGCACCGGCCCGCATGCACCCCGTCTCTTTCCCGCGTATTAATCAAAATACGAGTTTTCTACTTTGACGTGGAATCGTAGCAAATGGATAAGGCATTGTTTCGTAAATTGAAACTACGGTTTGTCGAGCGGCCAGCGACGCTGGAGCCCTCCCGTCGCCGTCCGCTCGGCGGGATCGCTGCGCCGCACACGCTCGTACGGCAGCGCGCGGCTCTACCTAGCCCGGTGACGCTAAGGCCCGGTTTAGACAAGGTACATAATTGCTATTGTAAGCTAAAGGGTTTACAATAAACAGCAATTATGCTAGACAATGATTAGAAATGTTGATACGGATGCGACGAAGCTATTAATTAGTGCCTTTTCAATATTTCATCACGACTGAGCATTATCTTGCCCCCGCCGCCGCAAAATACCTTATTTCAATGGCCGCGGTCGTCATGGCGGATGACAATTCCATTGCGATCCCTTCTTGTAAACGATTTGTTTTGCTAACTCCGCATCCGCGTAGATTTGCTGAACTGTGCGCTCAGTTATTCAAAGTTATCATTACGAGTTTGCAGCTATTCATTTGTGATAAAATAACCAACATTCATAGTTTCTTAATATGGGATGATATTGAAATCGTAGAGTTTTATTTTACGTTAGAAACTTTATGGAACTTATTTCATATTATTTATAATTAAAATTAAGTGACACTGCTTTTGTTTTGCTGTTATTTAGGTGCTTTATATGTTTTATGATGTCACACTATATTTTAATTAATTCAATGAAACGGTAAAAGGATTTTAGCTTCCATTTTGATACATTTTTTTTAAATTTTGAATTCATGTTAATGACTTTTGCATCCTATTATACCTGTGAAGACCAAATAAATAACTCAGATAAAAAATTTAGGCATAAATTATGACACATTAACATCGATTAAAACCGGTTTATTTACACGCAATTGTCCATTAAAAGGTCGCGTGTTAAAAATAAAAAAAAGAACCTTCTCACTTCATTTGTAACATTTTTAAAATATTCTGATTGCTTCAATGTCACTCTATTTAATTTATGATTATATTATTCGCCTGTATGTACGCACCTTTACAACTCATTCCATTATTACTGTGCGTGCACAAAATAAAGCAGTGATAAAAACTTTTGTACTAAATGAACTCCTTTTTTTTTAAAAAATGAATATGAATTTTTCATAGGCTTTTTTTATCTGTAGCGGAGTCAACAAAATACTCTGCAACTGCCAGTATTTTAGGCTACCTACAAATAAAGTTTTTAATTAGCGCCTCTGTTGCTTACATAGGCTGTTTGTAAAAAAATATTGCCAACTGTAATAATACTGTAACATGTAAAAGAATTCCTTTTAGCGTTTTCATTCTTTTGAACTGTATTGTTAAATATCAGAGCCATGATATTAAATATTATAATACTTAATATTTGTGCATTTCAACCTTTCTTTTAATGAATACATAATTATTATGTTATAGTTGTCTTAATATTTTTTTTATTCAATCATAATATTGACTATTCATTTTCTGCTTTCTATTAAAAGTTTAAATGCTTTCGGTCAGGTATATGTTTACAAATACGAAACAATAAATTTGAATACCTAAATATACAAATACTTTTAATTCCTCATAATGAACAAATTTTCAAGGTACAAAATCATTTTATGGTAATTAACCACGTCAACAAATCTTCAATCCGCCAAATTTTGATTCAATTTGAATTTGGAACGAAGAAAGAAAAACACTCATATATTTTTTTCCCCATCTAGCTACTAAATAAGGCATAGCTATTAATTCAAAGGCTCACCGTTGGTTTTTGCCGCAATAATTCTCCAAGATTGTGTGGGAAAGCCGCACAATGGCAACAGACAACTAGTTGCCGATGTTCACATTGTAAAAAGTGAACCCAAATTGTTTGTAAACGGCAAATCGAATTACAACCTACAACACAATAGTATTTAATGTAATTGATGCTGACGTTTTTCTCAAATATATTTTTTTGCGACACCACCGCCATCTATCTGGCACGAAGTATCTACGACCTGGCATATTTTGTGTGCACCTTTCGGTTTGAAGAGGTCACATATATCATTACAGGCGCGTGTATCCATGCAGCTTTGTGTTTGAGGTGAAAATTGAGGTGTATTTTTAAGAATTAGCTTCTTCTTCTTCTTCGACCCTTTCGCTGGTCCACTGCTGGACCGGGTCTCCTCTCATAGTGAGAGGGATTTAAGCCATAGTCTACCACGCTGGCCAAGGGCGTATCGGTAGACTTCACACACCTCAGAAAATATTATATCATTTGTAACACCTCTAAAGTGTGCAGGTTTCCTCACGATGTTTTCCTTCACCGTTATAGCAAGTGATATTCAAATTTTACTTATAAAACGCACGTAATAAATTAGAGGTGCGTGCCAGGATCGAACCCAGACCCCCCGGAGTGGGAGGCTGAATTTAAAACCACTGGGCTATCACTGCTCGTCAAGAATTAGCTACGTAAACATAATATAACTTAAGTGCTTGTGGTTCTTGAGCTTGTCCTTGAGGCTGCGGGCTGACAGGAATTGAAAGTGTGACACAGTGTCATGACGCGGTGGTGTGATCGACCTCTGTGGGGACACTGGGTCAAGTTGAGCGTCATTACTGTGTCCATGGGTCGGAGCGTTTGCGACATCCATGCCTCGCTTGTATAAACGCTTACTTTAATTATTGAATAATAATATTTATAATTCCAATTGCATTTTTTAAATTTGGCCAAAGGCAAAATAGTTTTCATCATTTTAAAATTGCACATTCTGGTTCAATGTGAAACCTGATAAATATAGATTATATTTATTCTGAATGTCATCTCATCAAAACCTTTGATACGTTTGATGCTTCTTTATACAATTTTAAGACTTAACTACAGAAATCTATCAAACTTTTCAAATGTTCATTGGCATACTAATAAAACATTAATATTAAAAAAAAAGAAATTACAAGTGTCTGCCAATATTTAAACCTGATACCTCCGAAATGAGAGCCTGAAATTAACACTAAGGAGATCTCCCTTTCTGCTTTATTACAGTACCGTCTCGTAATACTCATTCAATGCTTCGAAATAAAAGCAAATCAATATGTCTGGACTCGTCAAAGAAAGGCTGGAAGGTTCTTACACTTTCGATCAGCTTATCATAATTATCACCTTCTCTGAATCTTGAATGATTGATTCATCCCCGCAAGCCTGAACGACTGAAGGAAGAAACATGAAATGGGGACAGTGGATTTCTTTTATCACGTGGGCACCTACAAATGAAGGATACTTTGATATTAAATAGAGTTTGTTTGTCTTCCTTTCACGACAGAACGGAGCATATATTTGGCATGACGCCTGAAGGGCTGGAGAAAAAGCTTAGGCAATTTCTTTTCGCGCCAACTGTCTCATTTCGGCGGGAATAAACGTTTTATAATCAAACGACCGCTATAGATGGCGTTACTAGCGCAGTAACGGTATGGAGTGTGAACAGAATAAATTCTTTTGACCATGCGAGCGAATAATAGTTTACGTCAATCGATTGTTTTGTTAGTAAAAATGGCGTAGGCATAACCTTTGGATACTGGCGGTTGAATTATTGACTATTAGCTGATTGTTCGCAAGATGAAAGGCCAAGGACTGTCTGTTTAGATTTATAGGAATTTGCTATTACGTAATTCGTTGTGCTTAACGATGTTTTTTTATTTTATTTTATGGAACAGTATCAAACGAGCAAGCAGCCAGTCACGACTGGCAGTGATATGCTTCTGATTTCAAATAGGACTGTTATTGGCACTTAGTTTTGTTATTAATTGAACACCGTTGTATATTAGTGGGCTGTTTTTGTAGTTTACAGTTAACTGATTGTTATTTGTAGACGTAATTGCACAGTACATATTATGGAAACAGTATGCAATGATAATACGATTGTGTAATACCGGATTTGTTAAAGCTGATTAATTTTTGCTGTGTAAGCCTGATTTTTATTTAGTATAGTTACAGTTCCATTGAACTTGTACTGCACTAGTCAGTATTTAGTACTAGTCTTAGTTTTCTTGTATAAATATTAGAAGATCCGCGTTGAAAGGTCAAGGTTTATCGTAACCACGCATCGGAATTCAGAATGACGCGTCTGAAACTTTATATATGTGATGATTAATTTCTGTTGATCTGTTCATTTGAGTAGCGTGGCCTTAGTATATCGATTGCTGAGTTGGGGGTAGCGGATTCGAGTCCCACTCATCGCAGATACGAAAATGAAAATATTGACGTTTTAAATTACGCTACTGTAACTTCCGTTTATGATTATTTCCAATTTTTTTCTGAGTGGACAAAATATTCTTAAGTTGCCACTAATATTATTAATGTCTTCATTTCAAAAATGCTGATTGTACATTCTTTGTTAGTGCTTTTGCGAATGTAATATACCTTGGTATTAAAACAATGTTAGAACAGGTGTCTAAATTTACTGTGTGAGTGCTATAAGGGGTGCCAACCTGACGAAATAATACCGCAGCCGAGCATTACTGAGATTGCAACATGACGAAAATGAAACGTTGATTTTTGCCAAAAAATTTTGGGGCGGTACCTACCGTCGGCCCGCCCGCCGTGCGCTCCCCCTCGCCCTTCTCCCCGTCAACGCAGAAGTAGCATTTGTCTGCTGGCTTCCAGTCCGTGGGCTCGTCCACCTCCAGCTTCGGCTGCGTCGCGGGCCTCTTGATCAAGCTCTCCAGGATCGTCTCCCTCTTCTCTTCCGGGGACCGCGTGGCCTCCTCGGGCGCGTTGATCTCCTCGATGGTCTTTATCTTCAGGGCCGGTGGGGGGTCGGTGGAAGGCATCGACTCGTCGTCGCTGGAGTCGTCGCCCTCGCTTCGCCTGGGGATTAACGCGTCCTGGTATAGTTTCCATTTCCTTCGACCCATCAACTCCTCCGCCACCCGTTCTAGACCTGGAAACAGGAGAGGGTCAGGTTAGCCACAACAGTTGAATAACCGCACAGAAAATCTTTCTTATCTCTACAGACAACGATTTAGTACGAGTATTGCTTGCCAAGCAATAAAATAAACACTATTTAGGATTATCATTTTATTTTTAATCTGTAGATACTTTGAACGCTACTTGGAAACTATCCCGCGATTAATCCAAGTAACGGCCAGGTTAGACAATTAACAGGGTCCATAAATACACAGATACGTAATTTATAGAATAATTAAAAATGGAACAGTTTACTTTCGTTCACCTAAAACAGTGTTGCCAATAAAACAGTTATAAGTCATAAATGGCCGCCATTATAGCCGTTTAGAGTGTAAAAGCGGAACTTTCTCGACACAAAAATGTCATCGAACCCGAGCTGTTCAATTTATTGCGGTGTTTTCGTCTGTCCAGTTTAATTATCAAATATTAATTACGTTTCATATTTATTACGGGCCGATAAACTCTTGAATGTTGGCAGCGACCGTTCATGCTAATTCGACGAACGATTCGAGAGGTAATAAAATCTTGTCTACGGTCTATGTAATTGTCTATGATTGTCACTAAAAAGTCACGTAAATGTCATACGCTTATTATAATTACGTTTGTAAATGACAAATGCACCTTCACCACAGTTTCACAGATAATTTCTAAATAAATCTGGCGAAGTTTTTATTCTTTAGTGTTTATAATAATTATATGATATTGTGATATCATGGTTGACTATACTCCATTTATATTCCACGTTACACGCTAAAGAATTATTCTTCCTTTCGGTCCGAAAACATAGATCAATATGAGTTTAATTATCTCTCAGTTTCTAAGCATTCTACGAGGGACACACGAAAAGCTCTTTAAATGCTTACGAAAAGTGTTCAAACTTATTTCCAACCGTCACCAACTCAAGGCTCCATAGATTAACTTCTCCGATTTTAAAAGTAGAAGCTTTTATTTAATTGTTATCTTGGACTTGGCAATGAACAAGAAAAGCATGGTTCCTCGGTAGCCATCAATTTCATCAGCAATTAATGCTGGCCGGTAATAAATAAAAAACCATTCGCTGAGTGACGTACAAAGCCTGTGAACGATGATTATAACAAGGAATCGTTTTGCAAATAAAAATTACTTTATTTATTCAATTCGGGTACCGTACCGAATACACTAAGTAATTCTAATTAACTTAAGTAAGTGGTAACTTAGCCAATAAATCCCAACTCCACAAGCATGCCGAAGCCTTTTAATAGCCACATTACATCGTATCAAACATTTTCTATAATTTTACATTAAGTGTACTACATCTTTACTAATATTAGAAAGAGGATAGATTTGTGTGCGTGTGTGTGTATGTAACGAATAGGCTGAAAAACTACTGAACCGATTTCAAAAATTCTTTCACCATTTGAATGTTACATTATCACTGATCAATATAGGCTACCAGCTTTTGCCCGCGACTTCCTGGGTATTTATCCTAGGTGATTAAAACGCTGCCCAAAGTCACTATTGCACGCGGACGAAGTCGCAGGCAAAAGCTAGTAAAGAATAAAACAGTTTCTAGTTTTTGAATTGGACTTTGAATCGTGCCTCCGGGCGCTTGCTTGTTGATATATCTTTATTTACCGTGTATTAATTAACAGAATGGTGTACAATCCGCCGACTGATGCTGGCATTGTATTTAAAATATAGATATTTTTCTCCGTCCCGATGACTCATTACAGTTCATCGGCTCGACGCAACCCGCGGGGACTCATTCAGACTTCAATTGCATTTAGATATAGGAAGCAGTGCACTGATTTTATTGCTGTACTAGCTTTTGCCTGCGACTTCGTCCGCGTGGAATAGTGGGCAGCATTTTAATTTTCTATGATACTTTAATTGCAAAAGGCAGTATTCTACGCGGACGAGGTCGCGGGCAAAAGCTAGTTATAAATATAGACATCCCTCTTGAATCATTCTATCTATTAAAAAAAACCGCATCGAAATCCGTTGCGTAGTTTTAAAGATCTAAGCATACATAGGGACAGTCAGCGGCTTTGTTTTATACTATGTAGTGATAGTGATAGTGACTAGCTTTT
>DWEM01001411.1:0-14359 GCA_018245935.1 Agara belti belti | reverse complement strand
TGGTCAGAAGTTGTCCATGCGTGGCCGGTTTTGTAGGAGAGCTCTTTTCACGCACTTCTTGAAGAGCCCCATGTCATAGCGCTCCGGGAAAGCCTCATATGGTAATTCATTCCACATCTTACACGCACGTTCTTCTCATTGTGCGGCATTTACACGATTTACATAATTCTTCTTACCCTTTAGGCGACAAGAAAAATTAATCGATGGAGGTTCAAATTAAAAACAATAAAATTGTTTACCTTTAACGTTGCAAATATGTAAAACACACATTTAAGAATTTCATAGAAATTAACACTTTGAAAATCAGTCTGTACTATATAGTTATAATAAAAATCTTTATGATTTCTTGTTATGTCAATGGCTCAAAAATGGTTGCAGCCATACGAATATGAAATTAATAAAACTACATTTTGTACTAATAAATATATAGTCATTGTATACGCATCTTTACACGCCAAGGAAACACACGTGTGATTTGCGAATGTAATTTGAGTGATTAGATAACAACCGCATGTTACTTACGTGTAGTTCCGTGTCCCCGCCGGCTTAGGACACACAGGACACATAAGCGTGCGTTTGGGTTCAAATTCGAATCGTTTCATTAATTATGTATACATATAGAATGTCATACATTTTCGATATTGATGAATAGTTGGAGTATTAGGTAGTAAATGCCAAGGTTTCTTCACCGAGGTGCTCTTAAGTAGATGGTGAATCCCATTCTGTTAGGACTGAGAATACGTTTTAAAATTCGGTATCTTCCATTTAAAATGACTGCAACGTGATCTCTTTCCCATTTAACGTATTACCAGAACTAGTTAAAAAAAACTTAAGTAAAAGAAAGTGAATTGCAACATTTACAATTGTGTTTAAACCGCTGGCAAATTTCCAACCATTTGTAAACATTACATAACAGTGATGTGAGATATAACAGGCTTTCAGTCGGCTTAATAAGAGAGGTTGCCTCTCGCCCGCATTCCGGCCGTACCGTCTCTAACTCTAAACTCGTAACTATCATTAAATATGTATGAACTCCTAAAACATACAGTCCACACAAATATCGGGTGGCCTCTTATCTTAACAGAGCTATAAAGCACCGCAACTAAAGGGCGAGGCCACACCAGACCCCATAAATCTACGCGATGATTTAAGCGGTGTTCACACCAACCCTATTTTTATTCCCCGCCATATCTCCCACCTATCTACATATTTGGTCCGTTTTCGGCGGAGTAGGCTCCAGACGTGGAGGTGGCATTCTTTTTTGGTACTTAACACCTCCGGTTCAGTTACAAATACTTTGAATAGGGTTTTTTGTTTCGAAGAGTTAATAAATTAATTTCAATCTTTGTATAGTTACGAGTTAGATAAGATTGGTTTGTAGTGTGTTGTGTTAGTCGTGTGATTGGGTATTCTCATGTGTTGTAGTGTAACTATCAATTGTAACGGAATTGAGGTTAGAGGAACGTCGAACTATGGAGCAGTGTGCCTAGTGCGAGTTTTCTTCTCTACTCGATTGCGTTAGCGTAAACTACAATTTGTATGGAATTGAAACAGCGCCAACTAGTGTCAGAAATCGGAAACTAATTTTGCGAGTGCACACGTGATCGGTTATCTCAAGAACTCAGGGAGTATGAAATACAAAATTTGACATTCGATACGTCAACACCATAGCAACTCACAGTCGTCGCGTTTGTCGTTTCTTCATTCGAATATATTTGTTGAACTCTCACTCAGCACACAGGTGTCTGTTATTATTATTATTATTGCGTCATTAATACCGCATCCATATCGACCGGCTCCGCGTTGTATAATGTTCCCGTCGGAGAATAATTCGCGCATAACTAACGCCGATGTCAACTGGTCAGCCATATTAACGTTATGACGCGCATATCGCAACCGGCCTTGTATTTATTGCGTAGACGAATACTGTTGGAACGGAACGTATTCAATATTCCGTGGGATCCTATGTAAGATGCGGCAACATGTAACGATGATGCTGTGTTACATAATATAATGTTTTGGGGAATTTTAAAAGGGTTTGAATACAATTCATTTTTAAACAGTTACTATCTGTTTCCAAATTAGGGATTTTAATAAATGTTCTGTTATGCTAAACGGGAATCTGATAAATATTCTTATAGTCGTACATAATTGAATTCAGTGTCCCACTCAAATCCGGACGCTCCTTAGATTTTACAAAGTTACGTGCGTTTTATAACGCAAAATTTAAATATGACTCGCTATAACGCCGAAGGAAAATATTCTTAGGAAACCCGCACACCTTACAGTGTGTTATAAAATATATAATATTTTCTGAGGCGAATAAAGTCTGTCAATCCGCACTTGTCCAATGTGTTTCTACAATCAACGCAAACCAAATAATAACTTTTCAAATTACTTAGTTGAATGTGTAAAGTTGTACACCGACAATATTTTGTTACACAATCAGAAAATTGAAGCATAGGCCTGAAAAAAAATTAACAGAGGTATAATTTTTTTTTATGTTTTGTTAAAAAAAAACCGTGTGCGTACATTTCAATTTCCGAAATGATCCGATCGCCGGTTCGCAGAAATAAATCGACTCGAAATGAAAATAAAAAAGCGAACACCGCTTTTTACGATGCCCGTGTTTTTTCCCATGAAACGTGTTTTTCAGACATCTCAATTAAGCAACGTTCAGATATCAAAGATATCAATAAAGTCGGAATAAATAAAAAAAAATGTAGGCACGTAGTTCGCTTTACGTAGCGGGGGAACAGCAGGAGTAAACAAACACGTTAGCGTGGTGGTCCTACCACGGTTCTACCACTCGAGGGCGTTGTAACTGTTGTTAGTGTAACTGTTACTGTCAATGTACTGTAACTGTTACTGTCACTGTACTGTAACTGTTACTGTCACTGTCTTGTAACTGTTACTGTAAGTGTTACTGTAATGTATCTGTTACTTTGCTGTAACTGTTACTGTTACTGTACTGTAATCGTTTAAATGCATACGGGCAATATCTTAGCATATATAATGGTTAGTATACACATTCAATCTCGATGTTGCTCATTTATCGGCACCGAATACAAATAGTAAGGGCCCAGGTATATGCTGAACAAGATATTTATGAATGTCAACATGTAGCGGGGCCGGCAGCGCTGCTGTTTCCTCGCCCTGTTTACATTTGATTCGTCCGTTATTAATGGGCCGGCAATATGGCCGTCATTTTAAAATTTACGGTATGCGAACGCAAATAGCACGCGAACATGTTTATAATTGAATGCGATGTCTGTCTATGTTGTAGGCTGCATTATTTTTATAGTAAAACACATACAGTCACGCCTATTTTCCGTACTGGATTGCAGAGAAAAAAATTCATTTTTAACAAAGTTGACATACTTTTATTAAAAAGGTATATTTAACCTGACCATTATAATTTTATCCTGAACCTGATCTTTAGAATTTCATTGTAAATAGTAATAATCACTCTTGATTTGTTGTTAATGTATTTGAAAAGTGAAATCTTGCGTTCGAATTTCGAATGGGGGATACATTTAACTCTGTCGCCAAGAACAATGCTTGCTTTGTTTCTCTTTCAATGTCAGTGAAAGGCGAACCGAAAGAATCGTTTGAATTTCAAATTTCGAACTGTACCAGATTGAAAAATGTATCACATGGTTATGGATGGAAGTTACACGCAATTTTAGATTTGCCAAGTATAGACGTGACGAAGAATTTTTTGAAAATATTAATCGAATTGACAGCTCTGCTAGTATGTATCAATATACATCATACAGTTATCATTTCTGGCTACCAGCTCCTCATTGTGCATTAAATGCCGTGAATTTATATCATTGTGGGGGGTCTTTGAGTATTTCTCATTAACAAAGAAAAACAAAAAATTACGTGTGCGTTTGGGGGTCTCCTATCAAGAGCGAAGTTCCTTACGTTTATTTCTTTTCTTAAACAAATAACAAATACACTTTAACAATATTTCCACGCGTTAATGTTGAGGTTCAATCTACAATTGACAGCGTAGTCTGCTTTAATCTAGATACTCGGACGCAAACACGCTCGTATGTACTAGAGAGAGATAGAAAGAAAGCAGCATGGAGGAGACATAACGCTTTTTTCTTACGCGATGATTTCTAGCGTTCAATTCCTGCCGCAAACCGATGTCAGTAGTGAAACCTGATTGAACTTGACTACGATTTATGTGATTTAAATAAAAGAACAAGACAATAACATATACCAGGAAACATTGAAACGATTCCTTAAGATTCTCCCTCCCACCCGCAACACGTATATACCACCCTTGCACGACCACTAATATCCCCGGATACATACAAGTTGCGAAATCTCCAGTTGAAATTTATTTATGCAATCTTGGCAAAGCTGAGATCTCGGTGAAACATCGTCTTAATTACACTCGGTAATTGGGCCATAAATAGCGGCGCGACGAACCGACCCTTGAACAAACCAATTATTACGTGGCGCGGTTTGACGCGGCTTTTTCGAATATGTTACGTTCTTATTTTGAATTCAATTGTTCGTTCGATATTTGAATATTGCTGGTCTATGGTAAGAATATGAATTAATTGAATCATGTAAGTTAGGTTAGATTTGACATAGAGATTTTTAAAAGTTTAAATATATGTCTATGTCTTAAAACGGCTAATTAATAATATGCATACAATAAAAGCCTAGCAGTATCTAAAACCGGGCAAACGCGAATTAACTTTTTAAAATTAAATTTGTTAAACTGTATCTAAATCAATAGTTTGATATTTAGATACAGTTTTACATTTAAAAAGTATTTCAATAATAAGGTAATTATTATTATTATTTCATCAACATTGCTGAAACCCAGCTTTTAAATTGAACACATAATATATAGTTTCGTCATTTAGAATGGGTTCCAACTTCCAACGGTATTAAGTCGAAGCCGATACAGCACGCCTGCAGCCTCCAAAGGCTCGTACGCCACCCGCGGTTCCGCCGGGCATTCCTGTCAATTATCATTTGTTGCGCCGGAGGCAGCTAAGCCCGTTACGTTTATATGAACGTCTCAGCAAAAACTACACAACACCTACTATACTATTTTGTTTCTCTCGAGACTTATATTACATACATGTACAATTTGGAATTGAATAGAGTGAATACGCAGCTTTTTTAAGATTGTATATAGTTAACAAATACAAGCTTGTAGTTATACGTTTATAAGGTGTCTGTTGGTTACTTAAATTTGTCGGTGTGAATGTGTCAATTTGTTGGTTCACTCTAGCTATGTAAGTATTTAGAAAACCTTAAGACAAATGTTTAAATTAATTTAAACGCCGCCGAGACCCGTGCCCAGCAGTGGGATATAAAAAGCGTTGCGGGTGAATGTTTAAATTCAATTGTCTTTATACTATATTGTAAAAAAGGGAGATAAGTTTCATTGTAAGAATACAAAGCTTTTTCTTTGATGACTATTCTTTTCTAATGTATCTTTGTCATGTTTCACTGGCTTCAAAGCACCTCTGATTTGAGCTAATATAATCTTGTTAATTTAATTTTTATTTCTTTATGACATTTTTGACAGCGGTAAAAAAATATTGCGAACACATACATTACGAGTAATAACATAAATATTGGTATGTAAAATGAATTTTAGGCCAAAAGATAAAATTATTTTTAAATGTGTCTAAATGTATTATAACATTATTTAATGTGTACAGGTGCCATTACACCGAATTATAGGATCTAAAGTTACTGAGTATTATACCTACATAGCGTTCCTGTAGCTTACAGTAAAATGTTCACTGTTCGTAGAGGATGCTTTTTCACGTAGCCATATACGATTTTGTTCGTAGGCGTCTACGAATTTCGTAGCAAGACCGCTTATGATTGAAGATCAGTTATCGCAATTTATGACAATAGTCGGTGTTATGTAATGTATTTCCTTAATATTTACAGGAACTTGGTAATTTTATCCTGTACTGAGCCTCTTAAGGGTTTTGTAATGAAAGGAAATAAACTAACTAAAATCAATAGTTTCTCTAATTGTCTATCGATCGACCAAATCTTTTAAATGGGCCTTCATCAGAGAAAGCACTGTTAATTAAGTAAAAAAAACGTGATTACAAGTTACAAATGACTATATCTAGACTTTAGTGTTTCCGCCTACAGCATCAATGACACTTTTAATATACATATTCTGTTATATTGGTTTTAGTATTCTGAGTTATTTTGTATACATTGTTTTATTGTATTACAAGCGGACATATTGTTGGACAAAATTTTTGCTTCTGCCTTTTTTATTCGTATGTTTAAAATACGTAAGGGGTAATAGCGGGAGTCTTATCCATATCACTCTTAGTTCTAAGCGCGCTGGGTACTTGCGACGACTAGACGCCCGGCCGCAAGGTGTATTGATGGCGTTCCCGGTTTTACTCTAATTCCTTCACTCTTTCAACGCGCAAATTGGAAATCTATTGAAAGACTTCCAACGGATAATACTGTAAAACAGATTTTCTCAGCGATTTTGCCAGCGACATTCATTCGGTTTTCGGATGATTGGTTCTTTGAAACGAATGAGAGTGTTTTGTGTTATTAACGGGCAATAAGTATACCGGTAAAGTATAACGGTAACGACAAACATGGTGAGGAAACCTGCACATGTTATTGTAAATTGTAAAATAAATAATATTTTCCGTGGTATGTAACGTCGCTGATATAAGTAAAAGTAGTTAAAATGGCGATTAAGATGTAAAAAGCTCTAGCTGCGTTTAAAACTAATAAGACGAAATCCCAGACGGTCTACGAACATTAAAATGAGGAGAGCGCAAGCAGAAAAAAAAACAGAAATAAAAACTCAGACAAACTGTTCAAAGTAAGATCTCATTAACATTGGTCATAATTATTTTCCTACACGCCACGAACTTTGGTGAGAAAATTAAATAAAATACGACTGTACTTAGTGAAATGCGCGCGAAAAAAGCGAAAAAATAATTTCTCATTTTAAATTCAGCAATTCAACACTCTAAATTACATTTCAAGTTTTTCAAGGTTCCTATCTTGAATAAATGTTATAATGTGTCAAAATTTTTAAGATTTGTTAAATAGTATAAATTACTGAAAATATTCATATATTTCTTTCGTAGAGCTTGCATAGAATTATATTTAATACCTTCATGATAGATATACCAGATAAACTATAATTAATTTGTAAGAGATATTAATCTTTGATCTGTAGGCGATTTCAAAATAAAGGTATCTCCTTAAACTTATATGTAGTTGCTATTACGTAAGAACCCAAACACGCTTTTAAAATATTAATGTTTGTCTGTCTCTCTGTTTGTTGCGACTAATCTCCGATACGGCTGAACCAATTCCGATAAAACTTTCATTAGCAAAAAGACGTGTTTTGACTGCATACCTGGTAGATAACGGTTAGTTCTCCCAAGAGATTGGGGAGTCCCGGAAATTGCACAGAGGAAGGCCACTAAAGAGGTTTTAGGGCGGGAAGAAGAACATACGCTGGTGTTTCTTCCAAGGCATCGGTTACCCTTTGAAGGTTTCCCCCATCAGATAAAGCGAAGAGGCTACCACTGCCAGCTCCTACTGCCGCTACTTTCTGCTACCATTACTTTATGGCGTGCACAGACAATAAATTTTGTACATATTGCCACATCTTTAGTTTTATCAAAATGAAGGTTTATTTATACAATAAATGTATGAGCGTGGAAACTCCCACACCAGTGATACAAAGCTTGTTGTTTCTCTTATATAAAACATAATAAACACGTTTTAGCGTGGAATGATTCGTTAATAAAAGCCGTGAGCGATACAAAGCTATCTGCAGATATTGTTTCAAGGATGGCTCCGTGGAGACGGGGCGCGCTGTCTGCCTATTGTTGTTTCGGGCGTGATAGGTAATTGAGATTTCATTGTCTGCCAAATAAAGGTGCACCGTTCATCTACGCTCGCAACTCGACGGAACGATGCGTAGAGTTGAGCAACGTTAAGCGCGTTGCACGATTATGCCACGGTCAAAATAGGACTTCCGGCATAAAAAAATGTGTATAAATAACCTTACATCTACATCCAGAACAGTTATTTATCCTTGTGCAAATGTTTGTTCTGGATTGGAATCGAACCCACTATCTCCGGTTTATCTGTTAAGTTATCTAACCACTACACCATGTGAGCAATACATAATAAAATCGATTTCCTGTATCGCTACATACTATCGACATCCACTTAGGAACTCACAGTCAATACATTCAAGCTGAATTTGGAATTTTAAGAAATGTAATGAGCTCTACACACGATCGGTTTCTGGTCCAGAAAGCCAAGAAGCGAACCTAACACAACAATGTTTATTCAGTCAACCGTAAAAACTGATACATTTGGTCGCAAGAGGCATTTGCGAGCGAAATTCTATTTCCAACTATTTAGGTAAATATTATTTCTTCAAAGTAACTATGACGAGTCGTGACGTAATTTTATAAAGGACACCCTTGCGCTCACGGTACGAGAAATTTATATGAAATTCGATCACTTAATAGATATACCTAAACAAATAACATTTTGTCTTACAAAATGGCTGCCAACTGTGGCCGTAACGTTCCTATTACCATAATTTCCCTAGCGTATGAAGTGCTAAACTAACTTGTCTTTGCTGCCGACAACGGTCTTATTGTCGTGGAGTAGAGGCGGTTTTTGATCGGGTAACGCGTGCGTTAAGTTGGCATATCCTGTTCTTTGAGTTAGACAGCTATGCCAATTCGGCTTAACACTTGTAATGTGATATAGTGTTCCATTCTCAGTAATGCGCGGTTATTGATCTGTGTTGTGAGTGTTCTCGACTTTTGTACTACGGTTTTAATAAATATGTTAAAACGTTAGGTCATTGTCATTTTATATCATCTTGGAAACTTAGAATAATCCTGAATAAAAAATGGCTGCTATTTTTGGTTGGCTTTCTGTTCATAGTATTAAGAATTAAGGAACGTAAAACAATGTAATTCATTTATGGAACATTAGCCTAAAAAACAAAATACTAGTAAGAATATCAATAAAGCATATGAAACACTGAAAAGGTGGGAGAAAAAGGAAGTTCGAAATCATCCGTTCGAAAATTTAGTCTCCACAGCAAAATAAATACACTTTTTTTAAATATCGCAATGTTAGGTAATATTCGAACGAAGTAAAACTTGATATCATATTTTTTCAAAATCGTAATAGTTCTACGGTCACGAGGATAGGTTTAACCGAACTTAAAGTAAAAGAGGTCAAATGATTATTGTTTTATTATCTGTGCCGAAGGGCACGTACCTTTAAGCGATGCCCTTGCAAATTCTTAGCATTCAGTGTATTTTGTGTTCATTCGTCCGATAATTTTTCGTTTATGCTTATACATATATTTTGTGAATTGAAAAAGTAGCGGCTTGGTGTTGAAAGTGTAGTTTTCGAATTCGTTACGGTCTATTGGAGTCCCGCACACGTATTTCTTAGAAAAGCCCGTCTACTTTCGCACTTAAACGTAATGTACAATGCTGTCAGGGCAAACACCCTTGGATCGATGGAGTCTAACACTATCCATTAGAAAAAAAATTAGGGTATTCACGAAATTTTTCATAACAAAGTACTGAATAAAATTGAACAGTGATTGAAATGAGATGCTTTTTGTTCATTAAATAATATTATTGCAAATAATTGAGGGTGAAATATTGATAATTATTTTAGAGTTACGTACATAAGAAACCGGCAGCCATTTTTAATTTGTCCGAATGGCGGGAACAAACAAAAGCCGAGTCGTATATCAGTTTCGATTTGAGAAGATGAAAATTGCAAAAAATCTAGTGAAATGGTAGTTTTATTAAGACAAAATTTGAATCACCAACCAAGGTTAGTTAACCGTCACTAGAAATCTTTTTCTTCGACAGTTTTAGCTATACAATCAGTTTGGTTCCATTTGATATTTTTTTTATTGTATCAAATTTAAGGGGAGTGCCAAAATTTTTTGCCGAGGAATAATGAGGAAAAACACGCACGAGGGGAGTAATTAAAAGATAATCCGCGCGGCGAGCAGCGGGCGGGCGGCGCGGGCCATCGCGACGCACCGATGTTATAATTTCAGTAAAACTCCGATGACAGGGTAAAGAGGATTGCCCATTGCCCATTATACCAGTGGTACATATGATTGTATCTATCAGCAGCTGAAAAAATGGACGGTGGGTTAAGAAGGTCAAAATTTGGACTCAGGTTTATGATGGCGAAACAAAAAAAAAATAACATTTTTGTGCTGATTGCCGACTTTACAATTGCCGGACCACCCAAAGAAAATGTAGAGCATGCGAATTTGAAAATTAGAAACAATATAACTACTTAAAAAAAACATTAAGTAGTTGCTGTACGTAAACATTCGAATTTCCTACGCATATGTCATTCATTCACCCATTCATTCAGAGTGTATAAATAGAGATAATAAGCAAATACATATTCTGGATTTTCGAGTATAAACTTCAGTGTATCGTATATTTCCTGGAAAAGGGGAAAAGATGACGGGTAAACTGGCCAACTCCTCCGGGAGTTGCTCCGACGCTACCTCCTATTAGAATTTCTTTGATGATACGACCCCAACATACTGCAGTAGGGTTGCCACAACGGGGCTCATCATTTGATGACGAAATATTTTTTCTCGCTGCATATAAATGCACACAAGTACAGAGTATGTACATATAAATGTGTTGTTATGCTCCATACGCGTAAATATGATGCAACTTTTAACGAAAAAAAACGGTTTCATATTTACAACTTGATCCAATAGGGTTGCCACAGTAGGGTGCGGACAAATATGCTGATTAAAAAAACAAATGTATTTTCACAATTGTTTTAGAATTGTATGTACAAGTATACATCTATACATATACTTGGAAATATATAAAGCTACTTACGACTTGAAAGCTATTGAAAAACAAACATCTATTTTAGCCGCGAAGCAGCAGTATTTCCATTGTTGTGTCTCAGTTTAAGGGTTGTATATTTAATATCTAAACATATGAAAACCTAGTATCGTTATGATATAAAAATATCGTTTTCGCTAACCCTACGGTTCGAGCACGCTCATATGTGCAACTCACGCACACATTTTTGATCGCGTAATCAGTATAAATATTCGTGTTGTAGGTATATATCATATTTTGTTGTCTATTACCTATAAATAGTTATCATGAAGCTATTAAAGCTAAGTAATTTTAGCAGTGAAAGCTTAGTGGTTTGGATTAAAATCTTTCAGCCCGGTGATCTGGGTTCAAATACTGGGACGCTAGTCTGACTTTTCAATTATATGTATTTTTAAATAAAGACATGTAGCTCGCTATAACCGCGGTGTTATAGGCAGTAGAATGCACGTTTTTTGCGGGATACATTTGATTCGTGTTAAGAAAAACGATATTTTTTAATATACAAATAACATTTTCGTGTACAATGCATTTCGAACACGGACAATCCCAAATGTGCAGGGCTCTTTACACAGCGCGCACCGCCCAAAGGCACTCATTAAAATTTCAACATTCCCGTTTATGCCCGTTTTGCGTCTGACGTGAATAACTTGCGTTATTAACGAAATAATGACAGATAAATTTACATATTAACACAACTTTTGTATACAGCGGCTATGGTTTTGCGCTTTCGGAAATATGTTGCAAACATTTAGCTCGCGCGCTAAAGACCTCGCAATTTTTTATTCCCTTAGTCTATAAATATAATCTTTACAGCCTGTAATATTATAGATTATGCCTTTTATTTTAGATTATTAAGCTTTTCACAAGAAACAGAGTATTATTTTCGCGCCGCCGAAGTTCTCAAAGCGAGCGAGGGGTATAAATTAAGTTTTTTTTTTATTAATTCGTCAAAGGGTTTGTTTCAGAACTATGAACAACAATTTTTATCTATCGTCCAAATTTTAAAGGCGTAAGTAATATTCGATGAATAATCGAGTAGAGATCACTTTATAGGTACCAAAACGTGCTTTTTTAAAAATTAATAATAATTGAGACATTTCCACAATGGAACTGATAAATACATGTGCATGTTTTTGTTAAGGGAGAAATATTCAAAAGTACCTCAGTGCCATGGGAACTAAAACCCCCTCGGTACCTTTCCTCTGCACTGTTGGAGGACTCCGGTATGTCCTGTACGGAACGCACGGGTGCCCTCCACCGCCGCGCCCTTACCGCACTCCTGCGGGACTTCATAATACATCTTGTGATTACAAAGGTGTGAGGCTCCACCGTCCTTTTTAGAGTCTGGACGATTTGATTTCTTACTCCAGCCGTCCACAACTCCGGAAGCCAGGAGTAGAAGGCAAGAGATTTGCTGAATTATTAATATAGGTTTTTTAATATTCATATTTGTAGCTCCACAGACTTGCCGTTCGTCCCTTTTTAAATTTAAGATACATATCTTTGGCAATTTGCAGCTATGCTTTTTTTTCTATTCACTAAGTCTGTAAAAACCTATTTATAACACAAAAATCAATTTCGCTTCAACTAAACACTACAATACAGCGATCGACTGTTTAAACAAAATCAGTTATTAAAATTGAAACGTTCAAATTACCTACACTTTCTTGTACAGATGGTTGTTTTGTGAGTGTTTCCACAGCGTTTCGCTCAAATCCCCGCGCGTGTTCACGGGAATACGTTTTTAATTTGCGAACTTTGAGTTTGCACGTTAAAAACCACTCATATATGTACATGTCTAGAAAATGTAACATGCGCCGCGCAAATAACCGCGGAATCTCAATTAAAACTGCACTGATTGTAATAAAAAAATGTTCCCCGTTTCACTTTGTAGGGCAACAACGGCGCACCAGTAAATAAATGGGCATAGAAACGGGGCTGCGGTTACTCGAGCTGATGATACCGCTTCTATACAGATGCTGAAAATAGCCAAGTCTGAAAAAACACAGAAGTCATCCTCAATCCTTCTTATGAGTCCAGTGTAGGGTATTAATCGCCTTTCATAATGAGAATGTTTAAAGCCGGAGTTTACTGGCCTTCATTAAAGAGTACTTAAAAGAAAACGTAAGTGATATTCCAAGAGGTTTTTGTTTATTGGTATAGCACTCAAGTGATTTTTATAAAATTGATGAGTGCCAAAGTTATTCTACATGCCGCCACCTGATTCCAAATTAAGTAATTAAATGATAAACATTATATACATACTGTATAAGACTGAAATGTATTTGTTTACTCTCAATCACTAGATTAAGAGGCCTAGTTTACTAGTATTAATACAAACACACATAGTTCTCATGTAGTCTGCACATTAATAATCAACACACTTTCGGTATTTCGCATTCTAGTGTCCTCGCCCTTACAGCCACAGTATTTTAGGGTTTGGCTTAATTAAAATCACGTTACATAAACTTTCTATGGGTTTTTTATTACCGCAACTCGTTAAGGTATTTAGATCAAACATTTCAGAGTAACGTTTTCAAATTTTGCTTAAAACAGTTTTTATGGCGGAATTTATACGAATTTGTGAAAATGTTAATTCGAATGAGTTAATTTTAAACTTCACGAATTAAAAAAATTAACATCACTCATAATAACGGTGAAGGAAAACGTCGTGAGAAAACCTGCACAGTTAAAAGTTCTCCGTTAAGTTCTCCAAGATGTATGAAGTCTGGCTTTCGGCACTTGGCTAGTGAAGAAGAATTTGGCTTTAAAGGTTTTCATTAGCAGGATCCGCGTTCAACAGTGGAAAAATAAAATGATTGAAAACATACCTTCAAACTTATCTTTTCCGTGACGGATAATTTTACTGTTTATATTGTATAATTATACGTACATTGGGAACTATAATATCATCTTAAACTAAACAGAACTTACACTATATTGACGTTTTTTTATACAAAAGAATAGAACAAAAATACCCGTATTTAAACAATATCTGTCCAGGGTCATAACGGTCTTGGGCCTTCTTACTATGGGAGGAGATGATTTGTATTTATTTCAAAAATCCTACATATGTGTAAATTGTCGTATAATAATTTAGTAATAACAATTAATTTTTACCTTTACTTCTATTTTTTTAATTTTGTACGCCATAAAAGGCAAAATATGGATTGAACTAATAATCTTGTAACATCTTTATATGTACCCATATATGTGCAAATAAACGTCTTTGTCTTTGTCTTTCTCTTATAATGACATCGGAGTAAACATAGGTCTACATAAAAGAGATCGGAGGAGAAAGAAATTGAGGGCAATTTTTTTTTGTTTTTATGTTTGGAGAGTAGCGAGCGAGCTGGCAGCAGTCACGAGTGACCGCTCCCGCCCATGGACATCTGCAACCGACCTCTGATAGGGCTCTAGGGATG
>DWEM01001410.1:0-14359 GCA_018245935.1 Agara belti belti | reverse complement strand
TCAATAACTCCAAGAACATTGCGGAGAACCACATTTTAGTCATAGACATATCTAATCCCTTATGAATAAATATATCTAATCCCTTATAAAAATGTCTAACTAGGCCATCGTAAATGCAAAGGTAGCAGCGTACAGACGGTTTTGGCAGCGTCCACCGGCGATATGTCACGGGCTTTGACAAACACGCGCGAGCAATCGCGGCCGACGACTGCACTTCCGTGTCGCGATGACTGATGGCGCTTCGGTTGATGTTATCATTTAGTATAATTTTAGTCGAAGCGAGGCTGTAAATAGCTTCGACTTTACTAATTGATCTACTAGCGTCAATTATCAAAATGCTTAATTTTAAATCTCTCCAAAGTCACAATGACGCAATACGCTCACGATCAAAAGCAGTTTCTTTTGTTTCGTAAAACTTTTACTGCAAACTATATGAAAAACTCATTTACCAATGTAGACCTTTCCAAGTTCAAAGGTGACGGTATCTAGTACAAATTCGATATGCTGCAACGTCTTCCAGTGGTAATTTACAACAATGAAAGTAGCCATTACAGAATGATACCTACATACTTAATATTAATCAAGAATCTTAACAAAATTAAATATTTAATTTATGAATACAATTTTTATAATCAATGTTAAGAGAAAAAAGTGCATAAAGTATATTCGTTACAACAACGGTGCCATTCAAAGAAACAAGCGAAAATATGTTTCATTAAAAAGTTAATTTAACACGAAATTCGCAGTCCATTGTAAGTGTGTACATAGTAACAATGTAGGCAGTTAGTTTAATGGTTCCCGGACTGGGTGGTATACAATCTGTTGGAATTTAGTTAGCGGACTTTTGTTTAAGCAAAATATCGCAATTCACGTTCAGTTAGTATATGTATATGAATTTCCACACAACAAAACAATTAAAAATCATCCGATTTCTATATCATTGTAAAACTGTCACGTATTTTAAGATATCATGTATTTAGCACAAGAAACAATGCGCTTGCATTTTCTCATGACGCCTCATTTTCTAGGCATGTTAAGTTTTAAAGGCAGAGCATATTCTCATTTCACTATCACGGAGTTTATACGGCGCAGGAAAATGTCGGGAGAAAACCCGCACAGCTCAAAATTCACCTAATGTTCTGTGAAGTTCTTGAAGTCTGCCAAACTCGCACCTGGCCAGCGTGGTATACTATGCCCTTAAACCTTCCTATTAACTGAGCTGACCTTCTTTGGAGTACCTTCACATGTAATTTAATTTAGACGAACGAATGTTACGAAGTAGTAATTGTTTAATATTTTCATGATAAGTACTTAGCAAACTATTCAGTAGTTACTTTAAATGGCTAAGGATGAAACACATTACTTTTAAATATAAGCTTTGCAAGTGAATGTTATTAACCGACTATGAAAAGATAGGTTATAATCATTGTACTAAATAATTTCAGAGACTATTATTATTAGGAATATAGGCTATTGAGTAAATTGATCTAAATGAACACGTTAATAAATATTTAACGAGATTAACTTAATGGTTCGCTGGTTACTAAACACAATGGATATTGGTGTTTATGAAATAGCTATATTGAATGCTTGTGTACAATAGATGCTGCGCTGCGCGAAAAACATTAATGTATTGCCCATCAAATTAAATTGGAAGCTTTTTTTTTACGTTTGTCCAATCTAGTGTGTGGCCAGTCATTTTCGATGTTTTATAATGCCAAATTATTAAACTTTCAGAATCCCCAAATTGCTTTGAATAAAATTTGTTTCACAAAGACAACGTTACCGGAACTTAAAAGGTAGATTTTAAAATGGAAACGCTGATTCTACACTAAGACGTAGCTGAGCGATACTCCTTTATAAAAATAAACCCTACACGTTGCGCGTGGCTTTCCCCGCTTTATTTTGTTTTAAGAAGCAATAATAAATAATTATTATAACTTTACTTCCATTTCATGAATTTGTACGCCGTAAAACATGGCTTGAACTAATATTCCTGTAGAAATTTTATATGTACCCATTGTTTGTGCAAATAAACGTCTTTGTCTTTGATAATTTCGTAGAATCCCTGTTTTTAATTCTGGCTGTTAGATAAAGGATACTATTTTAGTTTCTATATTGATGCTATGTAATATGTGCAAACATTTCATAGAGATTCAAGATTGCTATAGCTTTAAGACATTACAGTACTCTTGTAAATAACGAGCTGTTTTTTTTAATACAATCAAATAGTCCATTCAACCTTGAAAACACTTACTACCATATCTACTTCCAAATCTCTGATATTAGTAAGGATTCCGAAACCGGCTTCTCTTATTCATGGTCGCACACCTGCCTCGGTAGCAACTTACAATGAAAAGTCGTCTTCTTGCCAAATTTCAACGTACTCTTTGCGTCTGCAGCGGCAATATTTACTTTCCACTGTTTTGTGATGACATAAAAGATGCGCTCTTTATGAAACATTCGGATTGAGAATACCTTGTACCATTTTTACAAAAAACCTTTCTAGCATTTGGAAACAAATATGTTTTGCATAATGCATTAATAACTTAACTTAAAATGAAATAGAATAAATTAATTGTACAATGTGACTAATCTTGGTTGCTGAAATATTGACGAAAACATTATGCCTAACCCGGACTTGCACCATTATTACTGTATATATAGAACTTTATTTTTTATTTTACTGAATTTGCATATCACCTTTCCACTTCACTGTTCTAGGGTAGACATACGCAAATACCAAATACGCAATAAATAGTTTTTTGTTTTTTCTTGTACCCTTTTCTAAAATGTTCTTCCATTTCTAACATTTTTTTTTGAAATTATGACAATTTTTTTAAATACGATTATTTTTAAACAGAACATACATTTTTCTGTTGCAAAATTTCAAAGTTTTCTTAAAAGCAACACCACATTATACAATTCTCGAACAACAAGAAAATACACTGGCTCTCTTGAATGCTAAAGCATCCTTTTGAAATAGTTTCTCTTTGACGCCGCTTAATGAAATATGCAATTTGTATCTCTGTATTGATTGCAACAAGGCGTTCTTTTCTAAATGATGTTAAAACTTAATTTGTATTTTAATCTCTGTTGTTACTTATTGTACTCTTTTCACTTTTCATATGTTCTCGACTTTTACTATGTACCTATTGTTTATAAGCTTCCAATACGAAATAGACAATAGGATAACATTAAACAAATGCATTGCTATCGTTAGCAAATACTTAGGTAACGTACAAATACAAGGTAGGTATCATCGTTTCATCGTACACATAGATACACAAAATGGTCCAGGCACGTAATGATCGTCAATAATAAATAACATTAATGCCCATTCACGTCACTTATCCGCACTGGAGAAGCGTAGAGTATACTTGAGACTTTGATCGCCTTAACAATGTGTTAATTTTTTTCTGCTCAAATTATTTAAGGCTGAAGAGTGTTAATTAAGGGTTCCTGATTTAGAAAACATAAAACATTAAACCAGAATGTGATAATAATAATAAATGTTGTAGCTGACACATTGTTTCTATCCGGTTAATAAACTTGCTAGATGTTGTAGAGCGTGAAAAAAGGCGTAAAGAAATGAGCTCTCCTTTATAAAGAGTTTATTGTTACATTAAGTAATTCTGTAACTTGTGACTTTCCCTGAGGAATGAACAAAGTTGAGACAGCTGATTGTATGTGTCAATATCAGGCCGTTCCTACCTACGCTCAGTTTCCTTTTTCTGAACAAAATAATAAAACATAAAAGGGAATAAAGAAAAGCCGAGGTTAATCATTATCAAGGCTTTGTATCATTAAAACAATTTTTTATTGCGTATTTCATCTATCTAGCATTCCTTTAATTGTTGTTTGATTTCTGGTCTATTAAATACAAAGATGAATAACAATGATAAATGAGTTACTGGTTTTGCGAAGGTTATATTTTGAATTCTGTTCTTAATTCTTATAATGTTCGATCCATCTAGACTAGATTATTGAACTTACAAAATTTTCAAAAACATGATGATTTAAATATGTCTCTAGTACTCATTACATACATTTCTTGTGTAAATTATAACAAAAATATGTTCAATAATATAATATGAATATCTCTTTAAATCGATCAATCTGGTACGAAGGTCAACGGACGCCTCAATATTCATAAGCCATTGTGATTTTTTCAACAATAGCCAAAATACTTGGTAAGGAGCCTTCCAGTATTGTTAGAGAAGTTCCCGAGTGAGATAACTCATGGATATTATAAAGATATGGCACCCTATAATATCCTGGAGCATTTTTCTAAAATCTCCGTAAAGGCGTTCAGGCGTCCCCCATTCAATGATCGAACTTCGCTCATATTTCTTCTCTTACGCAATTCAAGTTTGTTAATGAAAGACCCTTGTAACTTTAATCCTTGTAACTTAGAAAATTAATTCTAAAACAATTTGAAGGGCCGTTAAAAAACTTCGGCGAAATTTCGTTTGTACGCAATTGACGAATCAAATGAAGTCTCCTTTTGACAGTACTATAAAGGTTCAGCCGACTTTAAGTAAGATCAAAAAACTCTATTGTGGTACAACTTTTATCGATGTCAATAGGATTTTTTGTTAACTACTGTATAGATATTGATCTTTGTATTGTTGTAACTTACGGACTGTATCTCATAGGCAGATACTGCTTACCTAAGTTGCAATAGGCCCAACGGAATATTTTTTAGACTCTGTTCTTATGGATTTTCAACTTTACGAAGCTTCGAGTATATTCGATGATAACAGCAACGTTTGCTATTACGGTGAAGAAAACATGTCGTAAGAAAACTTCACGACTAGAATTGCGTATTTTATGCACTAGGTGCGGCTAAGTGGACTGTGTCATTACTATGACCGTATTCGTGCCGGGGATGATAAAGTAATGGAAAGCCACAAACTTTGACATCCAATCAACAAATTTTTTTTTCCTTATTATTACATATTACATTATTATACATATTCTGTTATTTCCTATATTTGTTTTGATTTCATTTTATGTTGTAGTTTTGTTATGTGTATACTCCATAATTTTTGGCGAAATAAAAATATGTTTTCTATCACTTTCTTTCTTTCTTTCAATCAAATCTGGATTGTGGATGAAATAAAAGGGAAAGAACAGAACGTTTCAGTTTCAGTTTCAGTTTTAGATGTTAAAATGATTAATGAATTAAGACTTTTAATTATAATACCCATTAACGTCGGGTTTTACAGAGGCTTACATCGGCTTCGGTGCAACGCACACTGAGGAAAAAAAAACCGGAAAAACAAAAACTCTCCGCACTCTTAAGTAATAAGTTTTGTGCGAGAGTGCGTGACACCCTTTTTACGTTTTTTCTTCTACTTAAGTATTCGGTTACAGAATAATACGCTTTTATGGTCAAGCACGTTTTATGTTTTTCCTTAAAATCACGTTTGTATTCGTTTGAGTTTCTAAAGCCGGTATATTATTATAATATTTAGGATCATATACAATTATAACTATCCTGTTTTATTCCTCTCTGGTTAATGAAAACGTTTAGTCGAATAATTTCATTACAGTATAATAATATATTTTACGTGTGAAACTTGACTAATTATATCTGTCAAGTAACGCAATTAATTTGTTTTCGACATAATTAATTGGAATTTATTTGTTGGTATGCAAATTCTTATCTCTTACACAGACGCTGAAAGAAAAGACAGAGAAAGGGTAAAGGGGGAGCGGGACGGAATTAAGAACAATCGTTTGGCTTATTCTTGGCGTTATTCTTATATTACATTTCTTGATACATTTACTGTCATTTACGATTTTTTCCCTCCTTGTAAAATGAATACTTTAAACAGTTACAAGATTTTATGAAATTCACATAGGCACTATATTAATATGATAATATTATTTACATTAACTGTTAAGTATTAATACCATATTACAGACTTGGCGTGATGGTATAAAAATAATAATAAATAACGATTTTTGATGTAATTAATACAAATGGTACCCGATGAAATCGGATGATAAATGAATATTCCTTTTTTTTCTATACCCTTTTTTCTTTTATCCATATTTAAAAAAAGAACGATCTGATTTAAAAACAGAAATTACACAATTTGCAACTCAAACGTTTCGTGGCAGTGCGAGACAGTTTTAATTTTGTATAAGCTGTTACAAATTTGTTTGTTAGGCGACTGGAGGGTTATTTGTATGTAAAAGAGCGTAATGGTTTCGGGTTAATGCGACTCCACTAGTAATTACAAACTTGTTTGAATTGCTCCGGGTTTAGCTAAATTAAATTCAGGATATATGGGAATGACTGTCATAAGTTTGAGAACAGACAGTTTTGAAATATGAGTTTTTAATATAATAATTTAAATGAAAATATATAATTAAGATAGCCGAATGTAACACTGTTTCTACTGGGCACGGATGTCTCTTGCAAGTATGATATACCTAGATCATAGTCTACCACGCTGTTCCATTGTAGATTGGCTGAGCTAGGAATTAGTGGCCAACACACTAGCGGTCACGAATCGCTTGCAATCTGCCGATGTCAGAGTTAATACTGTAACATAATATAAATTAACATTTGCAATAACGCAAAAACAACCGTATTGAAGTTCTAAAAGCACCAAACAATATTTATAATAAATTGAAATTTATGTATATTTTAGATTGCTTAGAGTAAAGGAGTAATTCTTAGCCGTATATACCAATTTAATATTAGAACATAACTTATAAATGAGATTAATATTGTTAGATAATAAAAAAATAACTAAAAGAAAAAAGAGCGTATTTGCCCCTATTTCACTAAAACAATATTGCATACGGAGTTATGAGATAGAATAAGTAAATTAAAACGTGCAGGAAGAGTGTCTACATTTGAGAGTATAATATGTAGATTTATTATTCCGAGCAGAGAATTCGAACGCGAAGCATATTTGAAACTTATGGACGGATATATCACTGCGGAAAAAATGAATAAGACATATTTTATCTCAAAATATACTAGATACGGACAGAACAAAATCAACCAAAAGAGTGACCGCTTTATTGTACACCGTTATAGAGATAATAGGCAAGACAAACATACAGGACAATACAATTTCTTAGTAATAAATGATTTCCTCCAGACCATAAAAACAAAGTAGGGTATAATAAATAGTATATTATTGAATAAAAGGTTAATGTTATAAGAGAGTAATAATTTTTTTCATATTAACAAGACGTTAAAAAATTGCATAATTTCAGACGTTTCGTGTGTCAGTGTTACTCTTTTCACCACATTCTTAAGACTCGAATCTTAAGATTAGTCTCAGCAATGCTTGAATTGCTATTTTATGAAGAAAATAGAATATATTATAGTAATATACATCCAAAAAAGAATCTTTAGTTTGAGTAAAACTTCACAACACTTGCACCCAAACACAATTTTAACCTCAACGCCATAATATTTTACGTATTTTCCAATGCATTGAACGTTTCAAACTGTTAGAACGAAACGGAAAATCAATTTTGGCTTATAAAGGTTTCGGTATTGGACACAAAGCGTAGAAATAGAGCGACCTGTATCTGTCTCTAACGTTAAATACGCATAGTTAAACACTCATACGCATTGACGATGAAAATTTGCATTAACGTTCGGACCTAAGCAGTGAATATTAATTTGTACCGTAACTTTTATGGTACAATACCTTTTGCAGACTGTTCTTCATGCATTATTTAGATCGCATTTATTGTAGCACGCTGCATACCATCACGCCAGGTACCTAACGGGGTAGGCGGAAAGCACCGAGTGCCTTATATCTATAGCACATTATACACGCTCGTCATATTATTAGACAAATTAACTTTCTAAGCGCGACAAAGTGCTTGTAGTTCCTATACGGTTGTAAAATGATTTGTGAAGCATAGTCCCCAGTGAGATCTGCTAGTATGTGCTAAATATAAATGCAGAAGGATTACTACTTTAGGCAAACTCCGGGATGTACCTAATAACCTCCTATTATATTGCATTTTCCATATTACTACACACAACTGCAGTTTTAACTTGAATACAGTGAAAACTGTATTTTCAATTGCAATGGACCGTTCCATCTGGTAAAGTGAAACGGAAAATCTATTTTAGCAGAAGAAGGTTTTCGGTATTGGATGCAAAACATAGAAATAAAACACTGTGCACCTGTATCTAACGGAATATGCACCCAAAAAGGCGCCCTAGCTACTGACGATCGAAACGACAATTTGATAGCAGGAAATATAAAATATTCCAGTACCGATTCACAAAATACATTTCGAGTTTCTAACAAAACTATTTCATTTAAATTTTTATCAATTTCGACATTTTTTTCAAACATATCTTTTATAAGAGTGCTTAAATACAACACAATTATTTTAAAGGTCATTTAATAGTGTGTGTGCTTCAATAAGGAAAATGTTTAATTTGTATATTCCGTCCTCAATGCAGCGAAGTACCAAGTAGTAACTATAATCAGAAGTATTACTGAATACTAGTAGTACATATTAAGTACGACAGACGCTTTATTAATATTAGTAATATCAGTAGTAAACGTCTGTTTATCAGAAGCTACGAGTACGTAATTTGTAAAAGTTAAAAAGTGATCGTCATACATAGCTAAAGCGCGGTGGCGTATTGTTATCGGTGTTATCAATTTGTATAACAATAGTCGTATTGGCATTTGCTTAGATGAACTGACTCCTATATCTGTCCGTAAAAATAACGACAAAGGATTTATAAAGAAAAGATAACATTTTTCTTATAAATTCTACTGTCTCGGTTCGGACAATCGTGTTCAGTCATTGATTTGTTCGAGTGTAATGAACGAGTTACGTCATATAAAGACATATCACATACCCCAGTGAGTCAGTTGCCCTTCGACAAAAGTCACATAGCGTGAACGCTAACACCTTGGCAAGATTTACATAAGCGAGACTTGCGAACACGCGGGTTCGGCGCACATTTGACAGAAACGTATGTGTTCTCACTACTTACATAATACTATACTTTAGTATATCTATATTTTACGGCATGAAGACAGCCAGGTATTTTTAATCACCTTTACAGCAATCAGCAGCAATATAGTAACTATGTGGTGAACAGTTTACCATGATGTTTGTGCCAGAGCTGGTATTCGCTGATGCTCACCAACATACAAAACGATACACTACATCTTATAACTTAAGTAATGTTGTTAATATACTATTAATTATTATTGTTATGTAATTATTAATCTGTAAACATGTTACAATCTTTAGGCTACATCATAGCTATGCAGGTACCTACTACATAAAACTTATGTGGACTGAAATAAGTTTGAAGCTGAATAAGGACCCAGGCCTGTTGTTTTATGAAATACAACAAAAACGTTCTGATGATGAAAGGGTTAATAAAGACGTTGAAGTTAATTATATTGAATATAACATAACTCACTTACAACTTCCATTTCTCTTGTTAACATACATACATATATTATTTTTATTTGATTCCGAGTAGTCTCACTAAAATGTTTACGTCTAAAAGCGTCATTATAGATGTTGGAAATTATATAATGATGCTTTTAGACTCAAAGTACACGTAATACTGGAAGTCGTGCTCGTCTAGAAACGCCTGAAGGTTTACGAAGATTGTAAGGTTTCATAGTTCGTCGACTAATGCTATTATTGAGAATAGAAACAATTTGTTCAGAAAAAAATTATTATACATTTTCGGGCACATTCTTTTTACCTGTACTGTATCCGGTTTCCATGTTTGTCATTACCCGTAGTATTAACATTTTTATTAGTCGGTATTTTTCTGGTAAACGGTGCTGTTAACGGATTGCATCCGACTAGTTGAAATACCTCAGTAATTGTTTTTTAAAGTAAAAATGTATAGGAGACAGATTCGTATTGATACAATGAATGGAGTTATAGACAAAGACATGCTATTAAAATTAAACCATTATTTGTAAATTAATGTCATCATTAAGAAATGTTAGTATTTAGAAGAAAAGTGTTGTCAATCTCAGTATTACTTTGACAAAGAATACTCTTTTATACTTTCAATGTTGACATACCCCGTATCCTTCCCACATTTGAACGAATGACTATTGAGCATATTTAATAAGCAATTAACAAGACCTTTACATCGGAATATTCTGAGTCCTAAAATAATGTTCATTAAATAAATAAAATGTGTAGGAAAAATTAAAGCTTAGTTTTTGCAAAGAGCGGACATAACGCCGCGAGGGATTTTCATCCTGTCAACTCAGCCTGATAAAATTTGTAGTAGGCGGTAACAAGGTTCCTATAAAATTATACTGAACACATAAAAGTGTAACAAAAGTACACAAATGAATACATTAAACAAAGCAAAAATGTACTGTGAACAGTTCTTTGGAATCCAAAATATAATTAAAACAATTTAATTAGGTAATGTACCTACTTATTTTCGTAGATTATGTAGTTACAGATGAGAAATCTATGAATAGGTAGAAGTTACCATATGTCCAAATTGTCTAATACGTTCGGTCTGGCCGGCCCATTTCGTTTCACAAATAGACCATTAGGTCCCAATCCCTTTGCTATTTCAAAAGGATGAAGGGTTAATTTACGAGCTTAAAATTTAAATCTACGAGCAACTTGCTTAATGGCAGATTCGGGGTTAACTGTGTTGTTAAAGCGTATTATTATGAAGCGGGCTACACGATTACTTTTATCCCATGCGAAGTTTCTAGAATGTGCTTTGTATAATGTATGCATAAACGTATTGTATAATTACACGTTGTTAATATTAAACGGTATGTATTATCGAGAGTTCTATTCAAATACTATTTTGTGCTGTGAGCTTTTGTGTTCAAATGTTGCTTCATAATTCCTTAGATGCTTATGTATTGCTACATCCAATCGAATATAAAACAATTGCCCTGAATCTCAATGTAATTGATTCCAGCTGTCGCCGACAAAACCCAATCTGATCGAATATCTCGGGCTTGCAGAGATACAATTACTAATATGAGTAAATGATATAGTCACGTTTGTCGTCAATAAGATGTTAGACTTTTTTTCAATATCGTAATAGTATCTGTACCTATTTGTGTTTTATAAATTGCATGTATTAATTTTCTTTAAATGCACCATAACACACAAGTAGGTACAATTATAAATTGATTGAATTGCTTCGCTCTCTCGGCAACTTTTCAAATTTTTCAACACATCTCCGCTTGTTGTCCCCGGGCAGCAAAAGTACTTTCGGTAGCGAACTTTCAAATTTATATAGATCTCTCGAGATAAGAATTTCTTCGGGATTGCTTTGATAGTATTAAAAATGTACTGAAAACTTCTTACTTCTTTATTTGGTTTTGGAACTTCAAATGTTTAACAACATTGGTTATTTTGCGAAATGCAGTCATCTCTGTGTAGTGTAAATAATGCGTTTAGACATATTACTTAAAATGTTTATTGATGTCTAACCAAACCTTAAGAAAGCGCGAATTTCATACCTAATGGCATTTTCTGCCAATGAATACGATGCAGAGTTTATGATCGAATATCTATCAAAAGATACAAAAGAATAAACTTGAAAAAATTACAAAATAAATGGTATTTAATCACAAATAGAATATAACGCACTGCCAGTGTTGCAATATTTAAGGATTATACAGAAACATCGGGTTTCTGTAATAAATATTGTACAAACAGATGTTTGTGTTATTTCAGTTTCACGCTAAATGTTTTGTCTACAGCGAACAGAGGCGGGCTCGGCGACACAATGAACGTGTGAGCCGATAAAACGAACCCGCCCAAACTAAGAGCGATTCCATTAAAGTAGAAACAACGAACTGCGACGTTTTCGGTCCGCTCCGGCTCCCCAGCGCCGCTGGTCCACAATTAATAATAGAGGTCTGCAAGTTGAATGCCACATGTTGTTGCATGGGCTTCTCCCGCCTTGCACGCTGAATACAGATGAGCTTATTTATGTAAATTTGCGTTGCCTCAGCAAGGATGACGCCCCGGTCGGAATAATCCCGACCGTCGTAAGTGATTGATGTCGACGCCGCTGACATTCCGCTTTGATAGCGATTAAAAACATTTATATAGGTATAAGTGCATTTGTAAAAAAAAAAAAATATTAAATTCAATTTCAATATAATCAGGTCTGCGGCTATTTAGATACATGCAAGTGCAGTTTATAACGGTAGATCTGCAACTTATAAGTAATTAAAGACTTATTTTATTTTGTATACTCTACATTTTTGTTGTTTCGTAATGTCGTCTTTTGATGGAGCTCAACAAACCATACTTAGGAACTTAAACGCCTTGAAACTGATTAAATTTGAAATGTGATCTAGATTACAATAAGTAAATCACTATACTTGTAAAAAATCATAAGTGAAGTCTTTTCTCGATACGTTAGAAAATGTATGCTTCATTGCATACCAAATCCCAGTCAATAACGTTATCCATTATTTGGCTAATTTATATCTTTAATGTTAATTCGCCAATTAAATGGTCACTTAATTTCCTACGGTACGAAGCACTCGAAGCGTTATCCGTCTAAAATGTTACATGCAAAAATAAATAAATGAATTGTTCCGCTATTTTATTCGCGCGGCCATATTGGAAAGTAAACGTTATTTATGGGGCTGTTAATTACAATAATTATAGCCGTCATAATTTCGCGTGTGGATAAATCAGGACCGATTTCGTGGGTTTGTTAGTCAAATGACTAATGCTCTATGTAAATAATGCCTATGATAATATTTTAGCATTTTGAACAACATTAATGTTTGTCTGTTTATTTATGAATATAATTATTTATACAGAAACTGGTTTGAAATTCAGAATTTTAAATAGCCACACACATTTTTAGTAGTCAAATTTTATCATCAGGTCGTTTAGGACTGGTAAACTCATAATATATGTACCATTAACACAATGACGGTTACAGGCTATTAAAACTTCTCTATTTATACGAGTTAATACTAAGTATATAGTGGACCTTATTTAAGAAATAACTATCAGTTTCGGTACCTCAAATATAATTATGTGTAACATGATTAATAGTCACAGAGACACTAGTTAGGAAAGCTGGAATCCATTTCGTAGATAAATAATGAAAGTTTCAAATCTCTATAAAGCGCCAGTATAAAACGAGTATTCCAATTAGCGCAGGATTCTCATTAAGATCCGGGTTCTTCGAGCGAACGCTGATATTGAAGTTACGTGATCAAGATTCAGTTCATTAGGTTCAGAATTCAACATCCTGTTCCAGAATCCGTTGCGCATTTTCTTAAAAATTATTCCCATTTCAAAATAAATACCTACCCCACTCTGGCACTTTATTTATTTTGATAGGAAGTTTTACAACGTCCGCCTTGTATATGACAGTCTTATATTAAACTTTCGCAAACTCCGCGGAATATTCAAAAATGTTGAGCGAAATGGACAAGTTTAGTATTAAGTCCAAGCAAAGGTGCCGGCTTCATGAATAACGCATGGCGTTACCGCCTTTGCCTTGTCTGTATTAAGCCAAAATTCTTTTCACATATTCTTTCGGAATTCTCTTATTACATTTTTACGTATTTCGTATTTCGTAGTTATCCGCTATAAAACCTAATAAAGCACAATATAATAATATCATAATGATGATAATAGACAGTATTGTATTTAAAATGCACATTAAGTGGGAAAACTTTTCGATTTCAATGACAAATGAAATTTTTTGCCTTAAATCTTGTAAGTATGAACGCAGTATCTGGCTTCTTTTTTTTTTGACCTTAACAAATCACAATGGCTTCTCAGCCTGATAACGTACATATAAAACAAAATGTTGACGAACATTTTACAAACATTACCACACATTTAAAATTTAATTTTACTAATGTGCAAATACCTACATGCACTTGAATCGGCGCATTATAAATTCTAAGTAATAGTTTCGCTGAATTGCAAAAGCGTTGCAAAATGACTCTTCTGTAAAACTTCATCAAAACATAAAAAATAAATAACGTCGCGTTTCCGCAGAACAAATAATTCGGCAAGACGACGACAAATTTTCATTGCGGGCCGTGAGCGGGAAAGGTGTACCGACCGTGAACGAGGAAAACGCTCTTTCCGTGGAAATCTGTAATATTAAAAAAATTTACATCACTCTTCTGTCTTTGCGGGGTTTTTTATACATTACCTTCCGAATCAATTTCGTTCTCAGATTTCAAAGTATATTTTTTATCTTTTCGATTAACGTTTTATACGTAACATCACGCCTGTATTCCCCGAAGGGGTAGGCGGAGGAGTGTAGTACACCCCCACATTTCACCGGTTACGTTTAAGTCCCACAATGGAATAGGTGGTGAGCCTATTGCCA
>DWEM01001409.1:0-14360 GCA_018245935.1 Agara belti belti | reverse complement strand
TAAGATCACTGTATTTTACTATTATGGTGTGAAATTTTGCAAAATCGAAAGCAATATATGAACAATTCTATTATACTAGTGCGACTAGACAAAGGGACCTATCAACTACGCTTATACCTTAATTCTAACTTCGTAAATTAAACACTCACGTGGCGCTATAACGTCTCCATCTATTTGAATAAGTGCAAATGTTATCATTATGAATGAACGAATTCTAGTTTGGACAATGACAATTACTTAAACAAACAATTTGAAGCACTAGAGAATTCACCTTTGTGACTTTTATAGCTTACGAATTCTAAAAACCCACGCTTGGTCAGCGTAGGGGCCTTATCTTTTTCTGAGAGAAGACCCGTATCTAACAGTTGAAAGATACATGAGTAGATGACGATGATAATAATGAAATAATTCAAGCAAAAGTCACATAGTTTCATTAACTTTTATGTCATGATTCACTTACATCGTGCGACAAAAACACAGAAAACATTGGACCATTAACAAAGCAGTAAAAGACTTAACGGAACAAAGCCCCTCAAAGCAACCTAACCTACATACGTTATAATTGCATCGAAATTATTTATCTCCATAGCAATAACACGATAATGGGGTAGCATGGCTATGAAACGGCGTCACACAATCACCATGAAACTATTATCTCGTTCATTACTCAGAAAACACGAACTCCTCGCTTTCCGGCCAAATTGTACCGACAAAAGTCCGAAATGGCGGAACACAAGCGGGTTCCCATGAAGTCATAGATTATATTCATGATAGTAGAGTTGTAACAATTAAACGTAGCATGGCTTAGAACAAAAAAATGCCAGCAGAACCGGTAGCGAGCGTGCCGCTAATATTAAAGAGGTCGTTACACACGACAGTCCACAGTCAAAGGTAAACATTCGTTGTTTACGACCTCCGAATACGACACTTTAACGATTACGAAGATTACTATTTGATAATATAAAACAGTGACGTGAAACTGCTTCAGTTGTGTATTTTTTTTTTTATTCTATCAAAGATTTAACGAAGAAATGTTGTGAAATATTATTTATCAAACATATTTCCAATTTTAAATCGTGAATTACGTTTTGTATTTGTTAGCGAGAATGTAATTAGATTTATTTTTTTGTAGAAAAAATATACGTAACTTGGTTTTGTTTTTACATTAACTGAATCCGTATGGATCGCATCGTATATCGTTGTCGTAAGATACAAATGTCAACATAAACTTAACATAACATAAACATAAGTTAACAAAGGTTTACACGTTCGCTGTTAAATTAAAGCGATGTTTATCTAATACTGTAATAAGTCCGTGGTCGTCATCGCACGTGCACTACTTTTAACGAACTGACAACTTTTAGTATGCACTGAAGCGTGATGATTTAGTGTGTCATTGAATTGCAGCTGAACCCAAACTTACTTTCCTGCAAGCCAGGAAACTAAGGTCTAGTATACTCATGATTCACATCTCAATCTGTTTCGTAAGAGCTTGTTACATCCAGATCCCTAACAGACATAACGTGTGTTACTTAATTTGCCTTAACATAAACTATAATTATATTAATTTAAAAAAAATGTTAATCATAGCCTTTTTAAAATAACTCATTTAACGAAACAATTACTATCAGTCTCTAAAACAAAACTGTTTTTATGTAGTTTCTCGTCCTTAAACATGACGGTTAGTGATATTATTCTTAAAACCATAAATTCTGAGTATGCATCATCTTAAACTGTAGGTGTGCGGCGCTCATCATTGTCACATTTCTAAGTAGTGACGTAATCTTTGTCACATCTAACTCAAAAACGTGTTCACCCTTCAGAGGACTGAGTCGTTTCCATTGAAAAGATTATCAACTACTGTCTTTGTCTGTGGTCGGTGTCATAATGTGAATTTAGCCTAATTTATTACTTTCTTATTTGTGATAACGAGAAATAAGATTGAAACTTATTATCATCAAACATTTGTAGACTATAGTTAGCCGGCGTTCCTTTCTTGATCTCACTTGCCCACAGCTGAATCCAGTGTTTATTAAAGTTGTCTTCTTCACGCGATTAATGCACTTTTTAAGAGGCTTACATATTGATATGCCAGAATGCCTATTTAAACAGTTCAGTTTTTCACCAAGAATACCAATATTGTCAGGAAGTCTCAATGTCAATATATCTACTGCGGAAGTTGCATCCGTTCAACTATTCCCACTGATAAGTAGTACTGGCTTGAATACACAGTACCTATACAATTGCTACATCTAGAATTTATTTAAGTATCTCTAAGCTTACATAAAACTTACTTTTGGTTAGTTCAAATAAGATATCTATGTCTATGAGTTGCAGTTAAAGCTTCATCATCAAATCAATCGATTGATTAAAAGATAAACATAACCCGATTTCTCAATAACTTAACTAGAAATGTAATTTTATTTTCTTCCAAAATATTGTAATTCCGTCCTCTAAAATATCCAGTATCTTGAATCATGGAAGGTACATAAGTTCTGAGCTCATGCTCGGCTATGATTACGTTGTATCTATGGACCTGCGGTTCCCTCTATCAATTCTCGTGTTTTTCTTCAATTTGCAGCATCAATATAGCCTCGCGAAAATCATTGAGCGATACACGAGAATGTACAAAAGGAAAAGGATACTCGCCTCCGTCCTTTATCGGCGACATTATCGGCCGCGCTCTCACTTCGATTTAATGTTGGCGGATCGCTGCGCCTCCGTTTTACATACGGGGACGAATTTAGAATCACAATCTTCTGTTTCGCTTTCTGCTTAACTTATATTTTCTCCTACATCATCTTCTTCATACAAATAAGTCGCTTTTGGAGAAGAATGAAGATTTTGAAGAAGCACTTCCGGTATGCAAGCAAGGATATAGATATGTCATCGTCATCCTCTATCTAGCATTCTGTGTCGTTATTACATGGAATATGACATTGATTGATGATGATTGAATAAAAACGTTCTAGTAGTTATTGACTTGGCAGGGGTATATTTAAATAACGCAATTTAATAATTATCAGTTTAGTCTATGAAACATTAGTAATAATTAATTTTATAGTCGATGACTTTAATGTCTGAAAAACGATGAAATCTATTGTAGGTAATAATACAAAAGTACGTAACGTTATGAGCTCCCGAGCAAAATTGTTGAACGAAACTGAATTTTGAACATTTCACTCCGTTCAAAATTAGACCCATTACCGAAGTTCACAGAGCAGCGCTCATTTCGAAATTCCTCTCGAAGTTCGTAATTAGTACTCCTCAACCCGGAAATATCTATGCACTCCATCAAACCCATTGAAGATACTACAAAGGCAATCAGACGTCACGAAATGGTACCGTGGAAATTAAACTGTGCAAATTCTGTTTCGGATTCCCCGAATCGCTTGAACAAGTGGCAGAATTACGACCCTTGGCTTTTAACCCTTCTTGTCATTCGTAGAGCAAATTAATCATCATCATTTAAATGCAGCACCAGCCAGATTTGTTTCTCCGATTATGTCACCCCTCTCGTTAGGGGCGAATACATTTTGAAAACGTGTTTTAATAATTTTGAATGTTAATTACGAAATGAATTGTATGCTTGGATCCCTTTCGGCGAATATTTTGCTTCTGTTATGAATGTTACAATGAATTTTATTATCTATTACTTTGTAACTGCTATTCCACTCAATTTTTTCTTGAAATACTTATATGCATGTTTCAAGTATTCATACGTGTATACCTACATTTACTAAATGTAGTAAATATACGTAGTGATAGACCCGAACTATGTATATTGTCCCTCTTACTAAATAAATAAATATTTACTAAATTAATTATTAATAAATTAATATCGGATCGTTCTTAGGGTCGCCGTCATTGAAATCTACAAGAAACGTTGTATTATGTAAGAGTTTTTGTATATTTGTTGGTTATTTAAAATTATGTGAGATATGATATGCTCTTATTTATAGCATATATAGTTGTACTAAATACAATTTAGCTTAAAATTTATCAGTAGGCAATATTACAATTAGTGATGGCATTCTTATTAATGTGATGCACATACTTACTCCCTTGTTCTCTTTGATATTAACATTTAACATTCATACAGTGTCAAACGTAACAATGCCCAGCGGCGGTCCAGTGGCAATTATTACGTTCATTTGGATATAGAGGCGCTCGAACCCTTTCGGTCAAGGGTGATCCGAGGGGTCGCGCCGATTGCCTGTTCTCACTAGCTCAAGTGATAACCTACATAAATCATATATTAACCGGAAATGTTAACACTGTCCAAATTTTGGCGCTAAATCATAAGCTTTCATTAGCCATATAAATTGATTGATCTTTTCCAAAACGAAAATATGATCTGCAAAGAAGACAATGTTTAGATTATTAGTAATTAAAACAGATTTACTAGGGAATAAGGTATTAACCTATGTTTATTGTCTACATTAAACTACTTTAAAGGTTTATTTACGATATTTATTTATTATCACATTCTGGTTATAATGTATGTATAATACATACTAAGAAAATGGGCTGTTTGACGATATCAATACATTTATCATTATATTCTCTCTTCATTTATTGCAATTAACGGGATTGAGTTGTATTCGCACTTTCAAATGCCTAGCAGGCATCCATTGGACAATCTCAATCATTACGCTCGTTTGTATTTAGGGATGCCTCGGACCCTTTGACCGAAAGGGTGACAGAGGGTCGTGACGAATCGTTTGTTCTCACAGAAAATTAGTTGGATTAATGAATTTAGCTTGCATCCGACTTGTAACGTCACGATAGTCATGGGTTTTGATGACTCGCAATTAGAGTGATCTAAGCTGTCCTTATGTCATTTAATAACATCGTTTGATTGATGAGAAATATCTACGTGCCCTAAATATTGACGGTGAGATTACACTTTAGTATATATAGGTACTTCCAGATATGTCTGGGTGCAAATTTGCACCGGCTCATTAATTTCCACCCTCCACTCGAAGACGAAATAGAAGAAAACGTTAGCTAAGATGTTTGCTATCTTCCTAATATCCAAGGATTAACGACGCCCTTTTAAATCTAATGCAAAATTACTTTTAGAGGTGGCACCGATATTGAGAAAATCGAAATCTGTTTCGAATTTAGTAGTAGTGTTGACTCTTGTTAATATAAAATTTATTATTCCCGGCTAAAATTATTCGATCCTATTGTTCCTCTCTGGAATTGACCCAAACAATACCTTCATAATTTACTTTTCGATGCATCCTTCTTCTATACGGCAGATAAAGTCGTGATAACAAATGGTAACTAAAATAATAAAATAAACCGTGGTTCTGTGTAGCGACATATTTCATTAATAAAGACAAAAGAAACATCGAGGTATCATACGGACTCACTTCGCAGTGTCCATACGTTATAGAGATAAAACAAAAGATTCGAACCCGTTGAATTTATGCGTTATCGAAGTTAGAGTGATGCAGAGTTGGAAACAATGGGCGATCGTGGCGCCCCATGCGGCGACGGACGGCGACACCGCGGGCATTGCATAAAGACATCTAGTGACATCTATTGCGGAGTAGTCTAAACTAGGAGCTATTGTTATGCTTAAAAAGATTTTTAGAGTGAATAACAAAGCGTATTTTTTTTATATCCACTTACAAATTACGACACTCAACTTTTTTCAATTTCATATGTTTCTGTTTGATGACTAAAATGGTCCCTGACGTAACAAATTTAATTTCTTTTGATTAATTATATTAGTGGTATTTAAGTGAAGAAATAACTTTAATCAATAATAACAGTTAGCTATTCCGTTACTTAATTTTACGATGAATCTAACATTAATAAGAAGGATAATTACTATACTAAAAACTAAATTTAATTAATGAAATAAAACATGGGGCGAACTTTTAAATACGTTGAGCATTTAAAATACGTAGACCTATTCATTACTGGAATAGCGTATTCGGAATAAAATGCAATACGAGAGCACGGACGCATAATATGGAGTAAAAAGTTAAATAAGAAACGTCCGTCCAATGGAAAAGAGGTGAATTTTGGAGAAAATATTCATAAGCTGTCATCAGGCGACTGGACGTTCGCCAGATGCGGCAAACCGACGACAAAATATTTCGCAGCAAAATACTTACTCCACCAAATCACCCCTCTCTTTAAAATCACTTTTGTAAAATGAGCAACGATCTCGTAAAGTTTTGAATATTAACTTCGAGTACTTTTGGGTTATGAACAGACATAGATACATAATATATAAGTAGGTATTGCAAAGCATTCGAAATACCAGTTTCTCAATAGCTTGATTATCTTTGTAATTTACTATTGCGGCAATCTTTACTCGGATACATCAAATACTTGGACAATTGAAAGCATTTTCAGTGTTAAAGTAATAATAATTAATCACCGTAACGATTTTTTGAAATGAATAGGCACTGTTCGGTTCATTAAAGTAGGCATCTACTAAGTTGCGTCTTAATTACAACAAATTCTAATGTGTATACAATATTTTACTATTCGCTGGATTTGGTCAGACGCCAAGTCCTTAATTAGGCGTCTGCAGCTAGTGCTTTCGATTCAAAATCTCCCCACGCCTTATTATAACGGAGAGTAGTGCTCACTTCCGGATATTTCCCTAAATGCGCCATTACAGTCACTGGCTCGTTGCGCCGTTATTTATGTCTCGCATTAAAAACAAAATGATATGCCTTCGCAGCTGAAAATCTAAAAAGAATAAGCAATAAAACGATAAAACCCAAATCTGATACATACTAGGGCCGTAATCTGCCGCAGGGCGTGCGAATGAGACGGCGCTATACATCCGTGAAATGAATACGATGCTACTGTTTCATCTCTCACCTCTATCGGCCAGCGATCTCTGAAGCGTCCTAACTCGTTCCACAATAAAAGAAAACTCAACCTTACTTCCAAGATTTAAACCGCCAATATCGAGTGCAGATTACAACAAATGGATTTGAGATTAATATAGTACGAGTGCCACCCCCGTCTCATACCACCCCATTCGGCGCTCAGCATTCAAATAGGAATCGAACGGATGACCAAAACATAATATCGTTGGAAGATTCAGCCGCCATAAATCAAATGAGAAATAATCTGTTTCAGAACGAGATAGTCGCCGATGCCGTGCCACCATAAAAACGCAAAACGTTTTGTCTGATTGAAATCGTTGCGTTACGGGCGGCTTTTTTCGTACAGCTATTTCCTTTTTATTTTCCTTGATGTATAATCAATGTGTTAACGGATGGCCGCCAAGCGAGGGCTTCGAGAGTAGATTTGCTACACAAAAGATTCTGATATTGAGTTTGAAAGTAGTTTCTCTTTTCTTCTTTTATGTTAATGGCACTTTCCGCGGCGTTCGGTAATGGCTCGTGTGAATAAATGTCGCGCTTTAGTCACAGACGCACACTTGGATACACAGTGACATTAAAATCAAATGATGATTTTGACGATTTTGTATATAAATCCTATTATTGCATCTGTCTATTTAATACGATGGTTAAGTCCGTTAAAAGTGTTTAAGCTCTCAATCGACAAGGCAATTGTAACATAACACAACTTTTATGGTGGCTAATCGTAATAATAATCATCATTAACTCAACAAGATATAGGTAATAATGCAGTTACGCTAAAGAAATGAGAGGTAATTGAAGAAGTCCATACACGAAATCTTAAAATTTAAACAGGTCCAATTCGTGTAATGGATTCACATTAAAATATTAAGTTTCTTTCGCATCTGAGTGTCTATATACGTATGATAAAATTTCAATTTTAATCTTCAATGGAAAGTGTTGATCCCGTAATATATTAGATTAATCCAAACGAACCGATTAGGGCGTCAAATTATAATTTGAAAAATTCGATAAAATGCCCGAGCAGATTGCACCACATGTGGTCAACCTGTCTCATAACCGGCACATGCCATGCCTACCTTCGACAATTACCGCGTGAAAAAACATCAAGCATTTTCAACACGTCATCGGATAACCACCTCTGATAATAAGGCGTGAGAGCGTGAATTTGTGTGCAGCCGATTTGTCACGGTTCCAACCATCTGTTCCGGATGATAGTTATCGAAAAATTAACAATTTGTTTAAAGTAAATGAACCGAGGTCAACCCGACGATAAATTACGAGACCGTTTAGCGATGCGTCCGACTTTTATGCTCACCGAATGTCACCTTTCCTGTGCAATGTGTCCTTATCTTTATAATCAGGGATCGAAATTTTAATCGATTTTTTATTGGTTCTCAAGCGTCGGTGGACAGCTGTTTTTATTCTGAGTATGAATTGTTATCAGGACCTGAAGAAGTTGTGCTATATTATTCACGGATGAACATTGTAGGTACCTATTTTTGAAATTGTATCTGAAATTAAGAACAAAGACTATTTACAATGTAAGCATTGTACCGTTCGCATAAAAATGTTGTTGTGTTTATATTTAAAGCTGATTTTAATAAAATACCAATTATGTTCGTTTATGTATTGTATGAATATAAAAGGACGTTCCATTCCAATACAGCTACAGTCTGTAAACTGGTAGGCAAACCAGTTCCAGTTTTAATATAATCATTGTTTACATTTACCACATAATATGTTCTTTATATGTGACATTCTTATCTTCTGGTATTTACTGTAATAAAAACGTAAAGTAGATGAAAAAGTTCTCATTCCTCGCATATGGTTAGTGAAAGGACAATTCTTTTTTACTTTAAAACAGAATCTTAATTTTCTTTACCTTTCGTATAAAATGTTGCGAGTAAACACGAGAATTTTAGCTGATTCAACGTAATTTTAAATAGTTACATTAACCCCGGAATGTTTAAGCAACACCTCAAAAATTTCGGCAAACGATTCGGGGTCAATCAGCGATGGCTTGGCAGTCGTTTTTCAACGAAATTGATTTGTTGCATGCTTGTATAGAACCACATGCAGCTTATGTGTGTTTTATAGTGGAATTCAGCATGACCAGCGCTACTACTTATATTTGGCTGCGATGCGGAAGTGATTACGCAACCAAAGCCTTCTAAAATTTGATGATTCAATTTCATAAAAAATACACTTCATCCTCGTATTCAGCTTTATGTGAAAAGTAGATTTCGTTGTAAACGGATACAGTTTGCATATAACATTTTCACGCTGTCTTTTATGTGTTTTAACAGCGTTTAGTTATCTAGTTTGGCAGTTATGATTTTACGTTTCTGCTACAAGCGTTGTTTCATAAACACATTTGGTTTATTTGTGAAGTTTAAGTTCCACAGTCGACAAGCCGATTGGCGCATTCGAAGTTAAATATTTTTTTTATTAACATTCCTTTTACGAGTTGGCAAGAAATTTCAGTCAGGTATTGTGTTCGTGATAGCTCTTCATTTAGGTGTCATTAACAAAATGATATATTACGGCAAATAAAAAACCAAATTAAGCAGGGAGCTCGGAATAGAGAATCGCATGTTGACAAGTAATTATCAGAACGTTCGTTTTCAAAGTTTTTTTTTCTTGTATCGTGACTATTTGGACAATAAATCTTGGCCTAATGAGATATTTATGCGAGCTGGGGCTTCCTGTCAACGATTAATCCTTTTTCAAATGAGACCGCCGCCGTTGTACCGTTACTGTTAAGTACAGATTTCAATCGGATGATTGATTATCGATACTGTTATAGTTAACTCTTTCAACTGCTTTAATCTGTTCACAGAAAATTTCTCAAGGATTGTCAAATTAAACGTCCAGCTAAGAATATCCTGACAAATCTGGGATAATTCCAGACGCACTATGTTACCCAGTATCTCTCACAGGATACGATAGCCAGGGTATGCAAACGTTAACACTTACTAAAAGTTGGCTTTTTATATCAAATAGCTGGTCACGAGTCTGCATAACTATTCAGGCGTGTACTTAAACATAAGACTAATCAGGTAAAACTTAATACTCTTGTCTTATTGGACACCGACAATAGACTTTAGTAATGATAAAATTAGGTGTCATGCAGCTTCTTATCGGAATAAGTATCAATGTAAATAATATAAAATATGATGAACAAAAATGAGTGAAAATATTGTTTTTAATCTTTCATGCCAACGTACTATCATACTAGCTTTTGCCTGCGAATTCGTTCGCGTGGAATAGTACCTTTGGGCAGCATTTTAATTTCCTAGGATACTTTTATTGCAAATAATATAGATACAAACATGCTCCACGCGGACGAATTCGCGGGCAAAAGCTTGTAATCAATATACCCTATATTGATCAGTGATCATGTAGCATTCAAGTGGTGAAAGTATTTTTGAAATCGGTTCAGTTGTTTTTGAGCCTATTCGTTACATACACACACACACAAATCTTTCCTTTTTATAATATTAGTATAGTTTTGATATAGATAATTATTTTTTAACCAATTTTTAAAGTAAGAAGCAAAATGATTAAATGTATAAAAGTTAATAATGTAAAATATAGGTAGTAGTAGTAAAGTAGCAGTTTCGAAATGTTATGAAAGGCGTAATCACTGAGACACTGAGTATTCCAACACTTACAAGTAAAACTTTGAGCCTGTTTGAGATGGGTATATACACAGATCTGTTACATCTTTTATTTCTCTTTTCTTTTGTTTTCCTCCCGGTCTACCATCACACGAAAGCGTTCAAACCCGATGAATGATAAATATAAACACGAATAAAACCATTTGAATGAATTGAAATTCACGATTACCTTCATAAAATCGTATTTCAATTATTTGAATAAAGTGAAAATTAAAACCGAATAAAATTTGCAAACAAATAAACAAAGGTAGCAATTTATATCCGCCTGTCCGGTTAACCGGAAGAGATTCGCCGACGACGTCATTACCACGGTAATTAAATACGACCGCGCTCCGTTTCTACTGTTTTTACTATTTTGCAAATATAACATTACACTTACATACTATTACATTTTACGAACAGAACATTTTGCATATATTACGTAAAATAATTTACTGATATTTTTTCATAGTTAATGTTTAATCCAGCTCGAAGGACCGAACTTTAAAAAGATTCATATAGTAATTTACGCTAATTGTGTTTCGTTTAGAGTAACGTAACGTGACATAAATGTTAGCAATAATGTAATGTATAATTTTTTATCATGTTTCATTTAGGAAAGCTGTAGAATTATATATTGCATCGGGACATATATTAAACTTCAATCGGGGATTGTTATACAATTAGTAATTATCTATGAGTATAAACTGCAAATGTACGGATTAATTTAACCGATTGTAATAAACTGCGCATCTCGCAAACGAATAAAGAAAGGCGGCAATTTATTCCCAGCGTCCAGTTAACTCGAAGAGATTCGCTGCCGACTTCGTTACCGCGGTAATTAAATACTATTGTGTTTCGTTGAAGACTATTTTAGTTGCTCAACTTTATATCGAGTTTAAGTTTCTTCAGTTGTTCGTTATGCGGGAGGACGGGATTCATTCATTTGTATACAAACTGCCGGACTTTGGTTTTTTCGGTGTCAGCTGCTCTTGGTCGTGCTGGCTTTACGACTTCACCGCATGAGTCGGACGAATTTCATAAATGGTTTGAGATTTTTTTTTCGAAACCACAACTGAGGGAGGAGTTTGGACTTGGTTGCAGTTTTTATTTTCAAGTTAATTTTCAAATTTTTTTGTTATTCATGGAATGGAAGAAATTTTGTTGCATTTTTAAATACATTGCTTGATAACTCCGAGATCTTTAATTTTTTCTATATACTCAAAACATCTACACATCCCTTTCTTATATGCCTTAAAAAGGACACCCTAAGGACTAAAAGGACTATAGCCTTTGGAAATTATTAGTATCTGTTTACTCCTAGAAAACAGGCTTTATAATACGTATGCACATTCAATTACTTTTTTTGTTGGAACACAGCACGCAGAACGCTTATCGAATAGAAAATCGGGCACCCTTCATATAATCACGCATGGTATATCGCGATTCACAATGCCGTTCAAACGTTCGTAAATACAAACTCATCCCCTCAATGTTGATAGTAATTAAGTAGCGACCAAGTTTCTCAATGTTAGGCTGTTTTCATACATGTCTTTGAGTTGTACGATTTGACGACTAAGGCCCGTCTTGTATATTATATGTTAGTAGAAGATGCACACACACTAGTTTTTAGTAACAATATTATAACTCTCTCTCGTTCTCTCCCTCTTTCTATCTCTCTCTCTCTACCTCACTACCTCTTCTGTAGTACTTCTGTACCTTCTGTCTGTAGAATAAGATACAAAAATTGTATGTACTATGATTGAAGGTTTTCAAGGTGTAGTGTCAAAAGATTCCTTCAAAGCAGGCAAGGTCTGCATAGATGGAGATTAGAGACTTGGCGTAATGAAATAATTATAATTATAATTTTTAGTGTACGCATTTATGTATACGCCCTTAGGAACAAACAACACGTCTGGGACACGTGATACCAATTATATAGTAGTTTATTGTAGGTTCCGAAATTCGCCTTCGTACTTATGTTTGAGTTATGATTATAAATAGAGCGTGCTGAAGTTTGCGTGGGGGCATGTCGGTGAGGGCAAATATTAACTGTAATGTAAATTTAATTTATAAGTTATTTAATGATAAAAGATTTTTAACAACCCTTCTAAACCTGTTTAATAAATATAAGTAATTTGTCCGGACACAATGTACACAAGTACAGATATCCATTTCGACAGAATGTCTTGCGATGCACAGTATCAATAGATAGTATAATTTAGAAAGAGCTTTATTATATAATTTAATTAAAAGGTTTGAAATATATTATTGAAATTCTCATTCATTTACCATTACCTTGCTTCAGAAGACTTCGTAAATTGGACTGATATCTTAAGATGTCACAGACTTATGCCGCGTAGCTCGTAGACAGTTATGAAGTTGCTACGAGCTTGCTACGTCAAGCGTAGAAGCTAGATAACTTTCAGGCCGGATATTCACTTTGAAAGTCCACCTTTTGTCGGTTAACTTTATTCCAACGTTTACGAATTTATATGGCAAATACAAATCGTTAACTGTATTTCTTGTACGTATATAAAAAAAAAATTATAAATGTACAATATCGAAGTATAATATTGTAACTTTGATTGTGTTGGGAGGCTCTTGGCAGTTTACTACAAAAAAACGCAATAATGGTTGAAGGTTTCATATTCGATTCCGGGCTAGACATTTGAATAATTATTTTACATATTTATTCTTGGTTGGGCATTTGGAGCAGTAACTGCAACGCGCTAACACCTTTATTAAGAAATAATTATCAGAGATCGATCACAGATGCATTGCTACTCTCGAGGTCTGACATGGTCGACTTTAGTGTACACGTGGACATCAATATCCTTCGAAGCAAAACACATATAGACCTCTATTTAAGTTCTGCCACCTCCCAACCTAATTATTAATTGACATTTGTACCCAAATATGCTATTTCAATTTATACAAAGTTCAAAATGAAAGCATTCACGAATACATAGATTTTTATTGTGTTCAAGTTAAAAAGTTTCGTATCTTATTGTATTATTGTGTTTTACATATTCCAAACTGGAGCAAAACAATGCAATCTACTTAGCGACAAAAGTGGGAAGATGTTGCTTTTGCATCTAAACTTTCAACTTGTAAGCACAGGGTTGTTAAAGTTATATGTAAAATTATTACAATATCTTACCATTTCTCGACATTGTCTTATATTTCAACTATATTAGTGTAGAATATACTAGTAAATTAAGCGCTCGTAGCCCAGAAGTGGTTGCAGATCGCAAACAATTTCTAAAGTAAAGAGACACTGGAAATGTTCGGCACTTGGATGGGTGATCGCTAGAAGCTAGTCTTGACGAGCGTTTTGGTTAAAGGCGGTTTTAACACATTCAACAAACGGGTTTCTCACTTACGGGAACCATCAATTCGCATTGCAGCAGCGTGGGTCAGTATGCTTATGCCCACACCCAGCAGGATGCAAAAAGGGTTGCATTTAAGTCACATTGATTTTTTTCGACCCTTTTATTGGTCTATTGCTGGACCGGGTCTCCTCTCATAACAAGAGAGTTTTAGGACACAATCTATTACGCTGGCCAAGAGCGGATAGGTAGACTTCAGACACCTCAGAAAAAATTATATACTTTACAACATCTATAAGGTGTGCCAGGTTTTCTCGCGATGTTTTCTTTCACCGTTATAGCAAGTGATATTTAAATTATAAAACCTTATAAAATGCACGTAACAAATTAGAGGTGCGTGCCAGGATCAAATCCAAACCCCTGGAATGCGAGGATGAATTTCAAAACTAGGCTATCACTGCTTGTCATACTAATGGGTAATATTTATATCAAAATGTAAA
>DWEM01001408.1:0-14361 GCA_018245935.1 Agara belti belti | reverse complement strand
GCAGGAACATTGAGAGTCATATAAAATCGTATACCTAAGAGGGACAAAAAAAAATAGCTTTTATCATTTAGAAATCGGTTATTAACTGGGCGAATGGAAATTGAAATGTAGTTCGTGAAGCCGATTGTTAGATCACTCGACTCGTATTTCACGCGAACCGGCCACAATTGTAAGCCGCAAGCTGCCTCCCGGATATAACGCCGGGAACTCTACAAAAATGGTTTTCAATGGCCGCTCGTCACGTGGCGTCGATCAAACCAAGGCAATTACGTAATCGATGGACGTGTTTCAGTGGAAATTAATATGCACCGGCTCACACGAACTCAAGCAAGCTGAAAGTTTGTATGTGTTGTAAGTGTATTTGTTACTTGCACTTCGTATTACTGTAATATCAACAGAGTTCACGACATTGATTCTAGTAAGAAGAACCTAGCAAATAAATAGCATATGGTCATCTTTGATTCTGAATAAAGCGAATCCTTTTAAGTTATTAGTACTCAGAAGAGTTTCGTTAAGGTTACTTACCGTTGTAGCTTAAAACGAGAATTTGCGTTTTCAAAGAGCCTTATATCATAGGACGTACGATGTACAAATACGTTAGATAAGTTTTAATTTATATTCGCATAAGTTTAAATGTAAGTGGTATTTTATTGTGTCACGAAACTTATACAACATAAATTTAATACTTAACACTCAAGCAACATAACCCGTACGATTCCTAATTCGTAATATCAATTTCTCGTACCCGAAATTAAAACTCATGTCTTATTAGAATTGCTTCCACATTTATAAAGGGTCCTTATTTCGCGGAGGGTATAAATCTAGCGGCCATTTATACTGGCTTTGAAGACTCAATTATTCAGAAGTTATGGGCCCGGGGTCGTATCGGCGATTGTGCATTCAAATAAAAGTCCGCGGTCTTTTGATTTGCGACTAAACGTTACGATCGATAGCACTCCGCTCGGTTGTTCCGTGGAAAAGATTTTGACTGGAAGATTCTGGTATACGGTGTTATTGAAATATTAACGGCTATGTGAGATGAATAAGTTGTGTCACGATTTCTGCATTGCTCTTTGTTTCTCTTTATGATGGATATGATTAATTATCGAATAAAATCCGTGCCAAATTCGCTTGAACTTACTAAAGCGAATTTCACTTTCAAGAAATTATTAAGAAAATAGGGTAATTGTGAGAATTGTAAGGAAACCTAACAGAAATGCGCCGGAATGAAAAAGTTGTTCGATCCTTGGATATATAAAGGATAAATTACGAATCGGGTTGCATAAAATTATAATGATAATTATGCATGTAATAATCGAGTAATGGAAGCAATTGATGTGATTGAAACAGGATAAAGGTGAAATAAATCTTAAGAATAAGAAATTGAAGATGACAGTTCATGACATTAAAATTGTATTTTTATTTTGATAGAACTCCTAATTGAAATTTTTAAAGTATAATAAGCATTATACCGTTCATCACTTGAATAGTATGCTGAGACCTGGTAAATCTGAGATACTAACAATTTCATTGAAGCTAAAGTAACCACACTACTGCAAATAAAGCAATAATAAAAACCCTCTATGTCAGAAAATTGAATTTGTGTTGTGTTGAAAGAATTTATTCTCATAAAAAGACTACAGTCACTTACATGGGAGAAGAATTTTAATGCGATAATGAAAATAAAATTACAAATATGTACATTTAATATCCGTAACAATACCGCAATTATATAATGAGCTGCAGCTTTTGTGCTCCACGGTCATTCCAGGCTTCTGCTACATTCGTATATCCAGAAATGTTGTTAAAACGCGATAAATGCAAGTTTACACGGCTTTTTAACGACCGCCGGCACGATTTATGCACCTCCGCGACACACCCACAATGCACGTCGCGTAAAATTCGTTTTAATGCGTTTGTTGCATTTAAAGTAGACATCATTCTGTAATACAATATATTATTGAAAGCGAAAATCTTTTCTCGATCGAATTCATCTTGATAAAATGAGTTTATATCGAACTAGCTTTTGTCCGCCATTTCGTCAGCTTCCATCGCGTCCACTTCGTCCATAATTTTATTTTTTCTTAAAAAGCATCCTATTTTACTTCTAATACGTCCAAGAATATGTGTATAAATTTTCATGCTGATCGGTTAAATAGTTTTCGCGTGAAAGCGTAACAAACAAACTTACATTCACATTTATAATATTAAGTAGGAATAGGGATTACAGAGTATAGAGAACTTCGTATCTCGTGGAGAGTTTACAAGTTCTGTATATCGTGTGTTTTCATTAATTAATTTCTACTTTGCTACAACCAGGTCCCAATAACTAGGTAACCAATAACCCAATAACTAGGTCAATCCCAATAACTAGGTAAGTTAGTCGATTTTAGGATAACGATTTCGTTGAAATCATTAGAATTTGACGAAGTGAATTATCGATATAGATGTTCATTAATCTAGAGATTATTATTTACAGAATTAAGATGGAATTGTTGATTATTAATTTTCCATGAAATAGGTGATATTGGCGTGGCGTGGGTCCAATTTGTTTGTTAATATACGGCGGGAATGTGTACCTAAGCAAATATTTGGAGTAAATTACCAAGTCAATATTATAGTTTGTCTATTTGATAGCCGTGTGTTTAGGTTTCGAAATACCAATCACGATTTAATAGAACTTTAATAAAACATTCCTTCGAGTCTAAGACATTCATAGACACTCCATGGCGCTTTAATTGTGATCTGTCCTGTTTCCTCTTGACGATTTTGTAATATAATAGAAAGGGAACATACTACAGCTAACACCACGGATCAAAAAGTTAAGGTCCTATTTTCTGTGAATATATTTTTTTAATGAATAAATGCGTGAAAAGACTCTTAGGGCTTTCAGTATTCATTAGGCATTTTTAATTCCTATCCGGAGTAAGTGGAGTCATTAATTATTTATATATATTTGGATTGAATCGGATTTTTTTAACGTACATTAGAATGTTACATCATCTTAAGCTGTGTTACCGTTATAGTTTTCCGCCGATAGCCAATTAAAGCTTCTTTGCTTAACTTCAAATCTCAAGTCCTATACAGCTTACACTTATACATCTAGCCGTAACGCCGCAAAGAAACCAATGCTAGAAGTATGCACACAAATTAAAAAACAATTTCACAAAACTTGTACATTGCCCATCCATAAAGTACCTACATAATTTATTAATTTATTAATTTATTTTCGAGGTAAACTTCTATATGTCGGATAAGGCAACCAACGTGAATGGCATATGACACGCCCTTCTTCCGCTTCATTTCCATTTGGAAAACCACGGGAAAAACCGATTTATATTTCATTACAAAACTCCGAGTTACCGTTCCAGTTACAAATTACAAAACGTCAATTGAAACAATTTCTTTTCTCTTACCGTATTACGCTTCGAGGAAATACGAGTAGAACGACTCAATTCACAAGTGGATTGTTATTGTCATTTCTCTGGAGCTCTGCAGTCTTAAAATAATATATATATGAATCTAAAATAACAAGCGTACTAAATCTTCAACCGTACTTTCATAATGTGATTCAACATTGAATAGATGTAGAATGGACGTCCTTTTTGGAGCTCAATAAATCGACATAAAGCAAGCAGTAAAATTAAAACCTTCCAAGCACAATGCCTTATAAATTATTATCGCTGCGATCGATCACTATACCAGTGGGAATGACGCTATGGACTGCGGTGAACGCCTATTACTTTGATTTATCGCGTTTCCAACTCGATGCGATAACGCCGCTACCGTCAAGCGATCACCATTCAATCATTAATTGCGATTGTTGATTTACGCGTCTTCATCACGAACAATAACTGTTGTGCTTTTTAATATATATTCATTCACAAGGAAACAACGACACCTCGTGAATAAGAAATACATTTTTAACAAGCAATTGTATATCTCAAATATGACTTCAGTACATTGAACCGGGAGCACAAAAGCTAAAGTTTTATTAGCTCTAACATTAATAGCATTAGTAATAAATAAATGTCCTACATAGCAATTGGATTACATATCAAATAAAGTGTCTAAATAAAAACGAATACTAATAAAATAGAAACTAATTAAAACTATTCCGCTCCCGAAGCAGTTACAAACAATTTTTATATCGCCATTGTACAAGCTGGTAACATCCAACGAATTTGTTACGAGATATACAGATAGCGTCGATTCCATTTCGAAATGGTGAAATTGAATAGATAATGACTTGAAATGGATACAAAACGAGCAGCGGGCAACATTAATTAATTCGAAAAACAAATAGGAGTTACGTGATATTATCGTGGCGGCGAAAAAAAAGGGAAATGTATGGATCGGGTCGGAACGGCCGAATACGTCCCTCGCGTGTTCCCGTGGCCTGTTTTTTATTCGGGGAACATTAAAAAACATTCAGGTGGAACACTAAGTCACGCAAAAGTGGGATAAGGGAAGTTTCGGAACCGGCTTACGGACGGGCTCCAAGCGTGACTTCCAAGGTTCCCCCGCCGAACGTGAGTGAAGGGAATATTTAACAATACTTTGATTAACCAATTAATTTGGATGATTTGTTGTCTTTGAGTATAGAAAAAATAGAATAACAGGTAATATTAAATAGCTTAAGAACTTCATTTAGGAGTTTTTTTTCACCGGCATTTTTTTTCCCGTTCTACATAGCTTTAGGGGCAAACAAAGCCGAAGTAATAAGGATGACTAAAACATGAGCTTCATTAAGTGTACGTATGTACATTATAATGAATAAAACAATTTGAATTTGAATTTGAATTGGAATTTGAATTTGAATTTGTATTAACAAAATCTGTCCTTCCTGTCGACCTTACGTGACTTTATACTAGGTAGGAACCAAATTTAATTTTTTTCAGCAGTTTTCAACGAAACATGCGAGACGAATAAATAGTCTTGCTCTCGTATTTATCCTTGTCCGGTTACCATAACACAGCATGTCTCATTTTCAATCAGTTAGCAGAGTGTGGAATTGTGCCAATTATTATTATTATTAATATTGATGACAAAAATACAAAAAACAATGGACCTAAACAAAGCATTCGTAATTGGGGATAACAAAACATCTGATATTGATTTAGGAAGGACCCTACATAAATTGAGGTTAGAGATAACATATTTAGTGAACCGTTAACAGGATGTCCTCAACTTCGTATGATAGTATTAAGAAAATATTATTATTAACACAGACAGAGGGTACCGAGTGACAAATATCTATTTCATCACAGATGTGCTCTATCTACATTCAGCGCTCTGGTCCTAATAAAAATATTATATCGTATGTATATATGTATGTTTATCAGCTGTCCGGTTACCATAACACACGCATTAAATTGTCTAATTGGAATCGGATAGCCGTGTGTGCAATTGTCTCCAGTTATTATTATTCTTTTCATTCTTACATTTCGGTATCCGGAGACTAAACAAATATTAAAAAAAAAAATTAACACACAAACAAAATATGAATCATGGTGCTCATATCGCGTGTACGCACAGTGGAACCATACATCAATATGACTCATTTTATTATCCAGACGTTTAAAGTTTTTTATTGTTTGATGGCGCTAGGCGGCGAGGGCAAGTTTCTACCCCGCCTCTTACTAGTTTGGTGTTATTATTTAAGGCTGTATTTAATCAATTTTACGACAGCACGAACGATTCAGTTTGTCTATATAAATGACATGAAAGCTCTCAATAATAGCTCGACAGAAATGGAACAATGCATCCCACCGCTAATACAGGAGCTCGAATGTACAAAAATGATAATAATTGGGAAATTTTCGTGCACCGCTCGTTGATTCCGAATCGGGCAAGCAAATGCCTTTATTATGGTAACCAACTCTATAAACATACATGCTCGTCACAGAAATATTTGTGGGAAACCGCATCTACGACCACCGGTTTACAGTCAGGGTCTCTAGCCACAAGACCAAGAGGCCTATCGATAATAAAAAGCTTTCTAACTTCTCATATCTTTCGATACAAAAGCGATCAGTGACGACTGTTATTGCCTTCAATAAGAACCGAACAGTACAGCTCCAGTTATTTGCACGAAACGCAGTGAATGTGCGAAAGCAAATTCAGTGAATTTCAAACGAGGTAACGCTCTGAAAACTTAGACTGCAGCGCAATGCATGTTTGTCGCAAATAAACTGAATAAGCAACGCGCGCTAAGCAGCCACTTTGTTCACGCGTCACGCACACATGTACACAAAGAGAGACACACACGCAAGAAGACACGTACACATAAACAAGCTGTTACTTCCGTACCGAATAAGGGAGGGGTACATGAAATGACACTGTTCTATAATATAGAAGTAGAGTAAAGGTACCAAAAGGTAAGAGCAAACTTACCAACCAGCGAGACGGTAGTTCGCAGAAGACAAAAAATAATTAAGAAGTAATAATTAAAAACCTCACTTATCAAAAGTTACAGTTGAATAAAACTGCTATAGGTACATATTCTGCTTCCAAATTTACATCAGACGTAAACTGTCATTTCATTTTTCTATGACACTCCGAATGTTATTATTATTCAAATACATCAGGGCTGGAATTTAGATAAGCATAATAATGGTAATAATTAATATCATCTTGTAAAGATTAAATATATGTACTCGTAGTTCAAAATTCCTTTAACATGTTCATCGATATAGTCTTCCATCCTTTACGCTATTGGGTATAAATCTCCTTTCACAAAGAGAAGAAAGAAATTCCTTTCATATAAAACCACGGCCACTTATACTTAGTCAGATAGGATTTGTTTTTCTTTTGACTGTCTCTTATAATTAAAACCAATTAGCCAGTAATATCTCTCAATGTGTATCCGACCTTAGTATATTTGGTGCCTTCATAAACGGAAGTCGGGGTGTACGCTGGAGTGACGCGTCGCCGGCTTTTGTTTAAACTGCATCATGCAGCGCAAATTGCTTCGGGTTGTCTGTGTCGCCTATACTCTTTACATTATACATACACATATTTACATTGTGTGGAATTTTCGATTGTAACTCGATTTGTTAAACTAACTCCGAAACCGGCGTGAGTGCATGAAGAGAGTCATGAATGTAGACGAAGCGCGTCAGGTTTGAAGGATAGAGGTATCTGGCACTCGGTACAAGCTGTCTTTCTGTCTACCCCGTAAGGGACTTGGCGTGATTATTATAATAATTGATAAATTAAATATACGCCATCTGATAGAAACAATGTAAATTGGAATGTTATTTTTAATTCGCTTTATTGTCATATTAACTGAGATAAGGAAGGATTTTCGAAGACAGTTTCGTAACAATTAGTTCGTTAGAAACTGGATTGTAAGCTGTACAAACACTTGATACGATATGATCCGATGTTTCAAAATCTTATCGATATTATTGAACTAATCGCGCGATGTCTAATGTAATCTATGTAATAAATAACATTTACAAAAACAATTTGGTTTTTTTAAATGGATTTCCAGCCGGTTTAATTAATTCAAGATAGATTAGATCTGAAGTTAGTTGAAATAATTGCTCGTCCCGCCATATTAACACCTGTGACATTTCATACTGTTGTTGAAAGCTAGACTACTACCATCACCGACGTCAACACTTATTTACAATCCGCAAAACATGCATCCGAAACTAAAACCGCGATTGATTTTATGTATAAAGTACGTAAGATATTAGGCAATAAAAAAAATTAATACGCAATTTAAAAAAATACACTGCATAGTTATCAACATCAAACACGCGTACAAAACAAACTATGAGTAGCGAGGCATGCACGGTGTTCCGTGTTTCCTATCTACGGTTGCAATTAGCGGCTCGCGTGCGTTGTGATCGGATTTAACACGAGTGCGGTACGCCAGAATTGGACCCCGCCCCGTGACGAGGTATTTTAATAACGACATAACGGCCGAACGTAATAATACACTGTTTATTATCCACGCGGTTGCTTTTTTCAGAATACCCCGCCCAGTTCGGTCTGACAAACCAAATAGACAATAATAAAGACGTTTATTTGCACAAATATGGGTACATTTAAAGATTTTTACAGAATTATCAGTTCAATCCATATTTTGCCTTTTATGGCGTACAAATTTAAAAATAGAATTAAAATTATAATAATTAATTAGTGTTTCACTAAAATTAACACATATGCAAGATATTTAAAAACAACACAAAACCGCGAAGATGGCCGACCTTTTGAAAAGTTTGGGTCACGTTACAAGTGAACGAAAATTGATTAGATAATTAACGTTTTTGGAATGTCGTCGCAGAATATTTAAAGCTCTGTCTTCTATCCAAATCACCAATTCCGTTATATCACACGCTTACATATTCATCCTCATTTATTGCAATTTATGTCATACAAATGTGGCTTGGGAGTTTCAGAATATGTAATATACTACAATTAAAAAAAAACATGCTATTCGAGTAATTCATTAATTAAGCTTAGGTAATTTATTTTGTAATGGTAAATGTGGGGGAATCGCTTTTCATAGTGTATTTATATTTTTTGAACTATACCTTTCGAAAACTGGGACGCGAAAATTGATCTCATTCAAAATTGTCCCTGACTCCATATAGTGTCACTTATATAAAATATTCAACTCGTTAATGTCTGAAGTATACTTGACATTGATTGAATATGTTATTTGCCTTTTATCATAGACAAAAAATTGCATAGGGAATGGAGCCGATAAAATGATAATCAATAAAAATGATCTCCTTCAAAGTTCAGAGTGAAGTGATTTATTTAATCTGTTATATTGACATATCTAAAGTTTTAATTTCTAATCGTTAATTTTTTTATCTGTAATCAATTACTTAGTTGCAACCAGTGACTTCGTTTTTGCATAAACGCAATAATTACTGCTTTTTTTATTTATTTCACTCTTTCAGGGATTGATTGAAAGTTCTACTTTTCAATTGAGTATGAATTTCGCGTTTATTATTAACCAATTTGTTTAATTTTGTTTGAAAGCTCATAAAGTAAATACGACTTTGCGACATTGAAATTATATCTCTTTTGCTTACAATGAAGTTATAAAAATATTTCATGGAAACAAAGTAGCACTAGCAGTGGCAGAATGACACGATTAAATTCACCGTGCGCTGAAACAGTACGTAACGAAATAAATAGTTAACTACGTTCGGACGCTCGGTGTTGCTTTTAATTCGATTTGCTTTGTGAAATTTCCACAAACAGACACAGTAATGGCGCAAGAGTTTAAATACATACAGAGTGAATTAATGCATGCGAACGGAATAATTGGGTATGAACGCGAAACACGAGGGATCCACGCGGTTTGCATTTTATGGAATTTATAAAAAACGCCGAACACTGCCCGGTGACTGTCGGGATAATGTTATTTTATGAGTCGTTCGAGCTTCATTGTATTGTTTCTGAGTTAATTCTCCATTTGATTTTTTGAAATATCGACTATTGTGCTTTTTTTGGTTTTTCGGGACGATTATTATTAACAACTTTTTTGTTATTAACTAATAGCCTGTTGTTGCTATCTAAATATGGCTTAATGAAGCTAAACCTTATTTAGGCTATATTGAAATTTGACCAGTGGGCAAATAGTCATGGTTAGGAATTAATAATAAAAGTTGAACGAATGATCATAATGTCTGTATTAACTTGATGTTAGGTGATTTATTTTGCTCAACGAGATAAATGGACGAGCACGGGGTATGGAACCGAGGGAATGAATACTAAGCACTCAGTCGGTTCCATGTCGAGAAATTATCCGAACCGCCCGTCGCCGGCAAAAGCAAAAGTTAAAGTGTGTCATAAATCTCTTTATCTAACGTTCAGATATTTGCAATTCCCACAAATGACCTGTGTAAAGCGATCTACGAGAGGTGCAATAACTCGATTTGTGAATAAATGGCTCGGAAGTTGATCTACGGTGCCGCTCTACGGCAACTTGCGTTCGAACTGCAAAATTCCACCTTGCAGTTCCATTGCCGCGTCGGTTACGCCGCAAAGTTGTTCGGCTATAACCAAACTGCGATGTAAGTGCTCTCAGAACGTTTTTGCGGTTCTAAACGGTATCCGCGCAAATTGTTCGGTACGCAGCATTTTTGTTTCAAACGCGACCTTTGCACGATTGTCGCTCCGATTCCACTATTGAACATTGTGGCAAAAATGAAAAATGGCGGCTTAGCTGTCAGAATGGTTATTGATGGGCGAGATCAAAATTTGCTTTTATCGACGTTGGATTAGCTTGTAAAGATCGTACGAAAAGCATTCTTGTCAATCTACGTGATTTATATTTCAGATGTTTATATTGAATACGTGAACTGGGGAACTACCGGGGTTTATTAGTTTTGTTTATTAAGGTTTTTTTAATTTTATCAAATCCGCTTCAAGATCTTATTAAGCACAGGAGAGAATGTGCAATCGTTCTCTCGCCCAGTGGAACGCTTGACCGTGTTTCTACGTGACAGGTTAATCATATGAAGCTGCAATCTATTGCCAATTAGCTCGCTTGCCTTCTCGTCCCAGCGGAAAGCAAGTGAATTTAGCTTGTTGGTCCTAATAAACTCGGGATAAACTTATATATTGGAACAAGTCTTAAGGGCTAATAAATCTTCCTACAAGATCTAGTTCACTCGACCCAGATGGAAGTTCCAAACTATATCGCTTTCTCGCCAATTACAATTAGTCTAGATAAAATACAGGCAGATAGTCTGATTTTCGTCGTTGTTGTGTCTATAACTGTGTTTGCTTCAAGAATTGCTTTTGCTTTATCTTTTGTGGAAATGAAAGGCATTTTAGAAATTGCCTGCAGATTTATTTTTCCGTTCACTTTTCAATATTTGATAATTTGTGAATAATAACTAAGGCCCAAGAGAATGTTGATGCTTAGCTGTAAGATTGTCTTCATTGTTCGCTAATGAACCATAAAAAATATTAGACCATCTGTTCCAATAATGTTCGTCTGTGCAATTATCTCTCAAGTTTATTTTATATTACCCCCAAATAGGTCACGCATGAGCCGAAATTTCTTTCGTAAAATATAAAGCAAAACTAAAAAATCCTGTAGGATCTCACTTATCAGCAGGTGAGCTCGTAATCAAACGCAAGCCGTGTATAATAAAAAACCACAAAACCTTCTATGCCTCTGAAATAATCATTTGATGGACACAATTTAAAATGAACACAAATCAAGAACATAGCCAGAAAAAAGGTTAGCACTTTAGTATTTTTATTATAAAAGAAACTTGTTGAAGCAGCAAACAAAGCTGAGCTAAGTAGGAATCGGATTATCTCGGAACACTGAAAACAATCTTTTACGTTCGAACTTGCGCTGAGAATCTAAGCACGTTTTAATTCGCAAGTTTTCTGGCTTGATGAGTGCACCCCTGATGCAGGAGCGGAAGGGGGTGGGATTGGGGGCGAGATCGTGACGGGAATCGCGATCGGGACAATAAAAACTGAAGGTGGGGCGGTTCTTTCAGGAAATTAGCTGTCACATTAGTTACCTATTAACGCTTCGTTTATGTTCAGCGCTGATCAACCGACGCCGTCGAATTTTTCGGGGCGTGGACGTGATACGGAACGTGACCGCCGCTAATGAGGTGTTTGGAGGACGAGATTAGGGCAATTGGTTAGTTTGTGAGACGTGGTCGGAGATCGTTTTGATGAATAAGAGCGATTCAGGAGCGAGGTAAAGCATTTTATTCAAGTAATATGTTTAACAAACATATGGGTTATTTCCAGTAAGGTACGAGACGATTTAATTGTATAGAACAAAAATCATTAGCAATTTGTTGACATCATGTTTTGTATAGCCATGAATAATGCCTCACAATTTAGTCTTACTATTATTATATAGAAATGACTTGACATATACAATAGAACCTATAATATGATTGGGTTGTTATAATTTGTTACTGACAAATATAATCTTCACCATATAGTTCACATACAACTGCAAATATATTATCTAGCATCTAGATTCCCTCAGTGTGGTATAGTATGAATTTAACTTGAAACGAATTTCACAAACGTTATTTTTCTGTAGTTTTTAAGGTAATGAAGTTAACTTTAGAAAAAGAATTTATTTCAAAACCTTTCTTACATAATGAAACTTCCGTTTGCCACTTCCTTTCGTAATTATTACTGTTTTTGTGTAAACGTCAAGATATTGCGTTGAAATGGTATTTACCCTTTTCTTAAATTCCATAAGACATTTTTTGTAAAGGCGTATAATAGAGCAGGTTCGCGAGAAATTAGTTCCAATTTTACCTTTTCTACAGCTCTAAGTACGTTTCAGTGGTGACTGAGAACATTTTATAGGTATGTATCTGACCCAGTGGCAAAGGAATGCATCTTTTCTTTAATTATAATTTTTCTAATATACCCAAGTACATACTTTGTAGTTAAAAAGTTGTACATAGATTTTCAGTCGTCAATTGTATTGCAGATACAAAGTATAATATTATTGCTAAACTTTAATCTCAATCAGGAAATAAAAAGCGGTGAATACTTCGTTCTCACAGTTTAACCCAGTTTCATCTTTGATTCCTTGGAGCACGTGTGCTAGCATCCGCTTCATCCTTATGACTGTCTGTCCGTTGGTATATTAACGTAAATGTAACATATGACTCCCGCTGGACGTCGTTAGCTCCTTTTGTTAGAATTTCTGGAGTACTATTAAGTTTTACAGAAATTGTAGCGTCTAGATATATCAAGATATTCATTGCAAGTAACATTGAGAGAGGGAAGTGTAATTGTAAACTTGGTCTAAACTAAAGCATTTTAAATTAAGTTCGAAACATCTTTTTGAGAATTGAGCCCAAATTGTGTCAATCGGATTCATAGTATGGGACAGGTGTACCAATATCGCTACCAATCCGAGGTTTTGAAGGACGACAAATATTTCTCTATGGTCTGTTTCTGTTCCTGTAAACTCTTTATTTATATGTTGTTAACGAGAGTGCGCTTTGGAGTCGTTGCGCTTAGTTCTTTGCCGATAACCGAACTGAAATTATCTATATAGCAGTAGCTAACAAATTCTTTCAGCGCGATATTAAAACACTGGAGAATTTCGTAATGAAATCTGGAATGGAAACGAAACAAGTTCATTCGTAATCGAGAATAAGTAACGGAACGTTTCTTCACGGATGAATTACCCGGAATCCTCTTCATAGAACAGTTAGGATATTCAACAATCTTCACATTAAATCGCTCATGGGCATTTAAAAAGAGAATCTTTAAAGCACTCCTTGCAGCAACTCGGAGTGAATTAAGTTTACGCGAGCTAATTATGAGTAATGAGTTGTTCCACTTCAATATTCCGTCTGCCCTGACGGTTGTTAATTTTTTACTTTTTTTTTTGTTTCTCTCCTTTTATTTTTCTCCGCTTCCCTTATTTGCGATTTCGCTCGGAACGTAACTCTAGCTTCAATTAGTTTTCTCGTAGTTAAGCGTAATGGGTACGGCGGGCGGAACAGGTTTCGTTCGGAATAAGGTGCTTTGTTTATTTTAGTGTGGCTCCGTCATGAGTGGTTCGGAATTTTACTACGAGGAGAATTGAGTTTGTGATTTTTTTTATTTGTGTATTTATTTGAGGTTGCCATTATATCTGGATAATTGTGCTATTATTTCATTTGTCAAGTCTCCTCTGATCTTGGACCTTTGTGTGATCAGCTCATTTGTTTGTTCTGTATTTGGGTGTCATGAAAATATCTATATAAGCATTATATCGTATGCATATGTATGTTTATCAGTTGTCCGGTTACCATAACACAGGCATTAAATTGCCTAATTTGGGATCGGACAGCCGTGTGTGCAATTGTCCCCAGATATTATTATTATTATACTTATTATGAGAAGTGTCCACACTGGAACCATAAAACAGCAGCTAATAAACAGGTACTTTCCTTGCATGACATATACAGCAATCACTTACATGCTTAATAAGTTCGCATTTATTTGCTGAAATACCCGTCAGTGAGGTTTTTTTAACAGAATGCTTTTTCGGTATCGGTTTGCCATTTGCAAATGTCGTTACCGTGGACACCCACCCGCATAGACGAGCAATTACAACGAAGTGTGGTAAAAAGAGTAGAAATTGACTCCGTTACGAGTGTGCGGTAAGGGTGCAGCCACACTGGGAGCCAAATTTTCGGAGGTGGTAGAACCTGTATACGGTTCGCCCGGATAATACCACCGCTACACCTATTTCTGCCGTGAAGCAATTGTTATTACAATTGTGTTTCGGTTTGAAGGCTGTGGAAGCCGATCCACTTGTATACCAGAGGCGACCATCTCAGTCCTCAAGAGTAGTGACGCATCTGTGACGGACCTCTGATAGGGCAG
>DWEM01001407.1:0-14369 GCA_018245935.1 Agara belti belti | reverse complement strand
AGACCAGCGGACAAGCAGGCGGCAAACACAAGACTCGAATTGGGACTGCTATGTGCAAAAGCTTATTACGTAAACAATATTCTTAATATTATAGATGCTTGAAAATCATTGATTTTCAACGAGAGTTTTCTATAGTCCTTGTTTGAGGATTCAAAACTATAAGCAGATGAAAATAGCCAGCAGTCGACTCTTGCCCTACTCATTATTTGGCCAACTCTTTGAAATAAAGTTTTTTTTGCATTCACATATAATAAGTATACTTCTTTTCACATAAACAACCCGACTGTATATCGAATTCAAATAAGTCAATTAGTAATCACACATAACATTTTCGAGAAAGTGAACAGGTGCGGTGACTATGTTGCTAGGCTATGACTAAGTGCGGCTTATACAATTGGTTAGTATTAAATTTGCACTTAGACTTTATACTCATCACGTTAGAACAATACCCTATATTTAGTCAGATAGGCTGTATTGTTCATAGATTTCCCAACGAGTAATATGTAGGTATTTCTGAACGATATACTCACAATGTATTGAGTCATTTCCTTTACAAAGATGCTTTATCTGCTTTTAAAAGTGCGTTAATGGGTTTCATGCACGTAAACTATGCGTCATCATTCCGTAATGTAAGTTTTCAACTTGAAATAATGAAATACAATATATATAATATTATAATAGATTTCTTTTATGGCTGTAGCACTTTTTACATTCCAAGGCTGGCGGCTACTGCGACTGGCGTAGCAGCGTGGACCATATTTCACCACGCTGGCCCAGTGCAGATTGGAGATATGGGTTGATATCCAAACTTGTGTCTAATATCAATTATTATAAATCGCCTCAAAAGCCTCCGACGAACATAAACGATTGTTCTTTTATAACAGTTTTGTGTATGGTGCTACGAAAAACTTCAATGCCCTTCCATTATAAAACATATTAAACATTAAATATAAATTTTCAGCACTCCTAATTTCTAACTAAAAGTCTAAGTTAGTCATAGTGATGATCATGATTACTAGTCCTATTCGAAGTTGGTTGCAGCTGTCCATGTCCAGTAGTCAGCCGAGAATGCTGTCTGCTCGTTTACTGTTCACATAAAAAAGTAAATATGATAAAAATAGACATAATGTTCAACACAAAACTGTCACTCAGTGTGAATACGACTCATCATTTATACAAGAAAAACATTAGGTGAAAGACGCAATCTTCTAAACCCACGAAAATAGAAGGCCAACTCGAAAGGATTTGTCTTATGAAATATTAATGGTTGTCATAATGTGACGCAGTATTTTTTTTTGTCAACCCTATTATTGTTCCGCTGTTGGGCACGGTGATACTTTCCCCGTGAAATGGTTTAGAAGTATAGTCTGACACGCTGGAGAATTCTGGAGAAATCTTTATTTCCTTACTTTAGAAGAGTGCTGAGAGGTTTTCATCGGTTTTTATTATCAACCATATATCTACCGAGAGTTAACAAAGTCGATAGAAATGATCTTTGTAATATAAGTATGCATACATATATTTGAGCACAGGAACAATATTTCCCGCAATTCGCCACAACATGCATCTAGTTACCGCCTCTACTGCGTTTGTGTGATCGCCATAAAAATGTGTAGGTAGATATGAAGCATATTTTCGTTTGCTGATTCATTATTAAGTCATTGGTAATACCACGTTATGAGCGATTGATTCAATAATAGGTACTGGGCTGTTACTCTCGCGCAACGTCTCCCGCGATCTATACCTACCAATACCTATTGGTATTATAAAAAGGTTTTGTTTGTTTGTTTGTAGGCGGTAATCTCTGAAACTACTACTAAATAGGTATTTTATTGTTGATTAACATTGATTATATTTTTGCAAAAAAAAAATAAGACATTGAAACGTTGGCGCGCACAATAGGTATTAATGATTAAGTGTTCGAATTAAAATCCACATATATTTCAGGACCTATTAAAATGAGTATTTCACGAGTGTATTTTTTTTTCCACACCCTTTTTGTTGGTCCACTGCTGGACCGGGTCTCCTCTGATAGTGAGAGAGATTTAGGCGCCACGCCTGCCATGCGGGCCAAGTGCGGATTGGTAGACTTCACACACCTCAGAAAATATTATAGAATTTATAACATCTCTAAGGTGTGCAGGTTTCCTCACGATTATTTCCTTCACCGTTATAGCAAGTGATATTTAAATTCTACTTATAAAACGCACGTAATAATTCAGAGGTGCGTCCCAGGATCGAACCCAGACCCCCCGGAGTGGGAGGCTGAATTCGAACCACTAGGATATCACTGCACTATTAATAATAAATAATTACACATGCGTCTTACTCAAGATCAAGGTTGTATAATATAATTTGTCTACTGCGCAAACGGACAGCAAACAGAGCGGAACATTATAGAACCTGTTTCTTCCGCATTTTTCCTCAAGCCTATTAAGTTTCTTTGAAAACCAATACGATACCAGGTCTTCAATGTTGTTATACAAAATACATTCCATACACGTAGTCATTTATTATGAAGTACCTTCCTACAAATTTTCTTTATTATAATGTTACGTAAAATTATAAATGTAGAATACGATTATTGTTGTGGGAGAAAAGATTAAAACCTATAGGCACCCACCAAAACATTGTATTGCTTTACACACTTTACAGCATGAGTCTAGTCAATATGTTTTGGGGTAATAAATAAACTTGAACTTTTACATAGTATTCAAAATTAGCTCTCGGATGTAATTTATTTCATGTGGTTTAATAAGCGTCCAAGGTAAATGGTGTAGAGACGTCCAGACAGGCAATCCCGGGATTACGTAACGTAATGTTTTTTAAATGGATGAATCACAAGATTCTTTCTGGAAAGTGTATGATTAGAAGCTAACAGCAATGAGCGCCTTTGGCGTATAGAAAAGACCTTGACGCTTGAATAATTTCCATCGTCAAGATAAGTTCTAGTGTCACCATCTTACTATACATATATTTCTCACCATTTATGTTGAACATAATTATTGTTCGTTTAAATCTTCTCTTGCGATAATAACTCCAATACGACAATTACAAGTTCTAAATTATGCAGTTATAAATAAGTAGGTACATATACCTATGTGCATACTGCATATGTTTATATTTGTCTTTAGCGTAAGTATCTATTAGATGTTACTTTGAATATTAGTCCGTACTAGACTTTAAATTAATGTTAAACCACATGGAATAAAACCCTTCCTAATTATCTATATGTATTACTTATTGTATCTATTTTTGCTTATGAACGACCGAGATTAATACACAAGTACCTAATTGTTTTGAAATTAAGTTTTCTAGAGTAATTGAGTAGGTACAAATTTATTAGCCCCGAAAAATAATACAAATTATTTGTAAAACTATTTCAAAGCTAAGAACAGTATTGGCTCAGGAACTCTTTTCACCAGTTTCTTCAACCTAAAGTTTTCCCAACCTACCACAAGTTCTGTAGGATTCTATATGCCATGGATAAAATGCAACCACTGTAGCAATCTTTTAGAGTCCGTATTTAGTACATTCATTGATTAATCAAGATTGCCTCCTGGGTATTAGTGATTTCAGCCTTCATTCCAATACTAAGACAGATTTCAGATGCTTATTCATAATAAATTTTACAGACACACAGCAGTTTTGTAGAAACTGCCATCATGTTAAGTGTTTATTGTGCGCCTTGTATTTCTGTCCATTGTTTGCACTAGTATGGAATGATCAGCTGAAGTTTTTAATTCTTCATCTAGAACTCTTGGACAGGACATAATAGGACTTAATTATCTTATGAATTATAAAAATACCACATGCAGTTAAGAGTAGATATATAAATGTGATAATCATGTAATTATAAAGTAATTATTGTCAGCTCTTATGAATTAAACAATTAACCAATATCCTTGATCTATAGTGTGTATTATATTTACATTAGTTATTACTCAAATCTAGCGAACTTGGAAGCTATAATACAACAAAGTTGACACATGGTTCACAACTTCACTGTTTTTGTATCCAATAACAAAAAATTATCTTATACAACACTGAAATAATATCATTAGTCAATGTGTAATGGCAAGGTCATAGTTTAAATAACAATTTATGACTACTTCATTGAAGTAATTACCTTGAATCCTATTCACAACAGCACAATGGTAAAGTGCACTTCAACCAAACATTCAAGTATGATAGTGAGTTAATACTGATAAATGTATTCAACTGTATAGAACAGATAAGAGATGCCTTACATTGGGAGATAATATAAAACACATAATTGAATACATACATTTATTATTATCTTAAACAATATAAAACATCAAGATAAAGATAGTGTATTATGGATAGTATACAACATCAACTGACAGTATTCATTGGGATGACAATTGTTAACTGTGGACCGTAGATGCTGTACAATAAAAGCAGTTTTGGTCCCATTGGGTTTCAGTAACAAATAATTATTTTTGAAAAACAGTAAAATTGATAGACAACAAATGATAAGTGCTTATAGTGTAAATGACATGAATCAATATCATTTTACAGACTAATTATATAAATTAACATGTTTGTGCAATAACAGTTACATACAATTTGTGCAAATCAACAGAATTTGTGTTAACATTTTTGCCACAACAACCACTTGACTTTTAACTTTCATCTAACATTACTAAGCAATTATTACATTTATATTTTAATACCTCACCCATTACATTTATAAATATACAAGTTGTGTAAATTCAGTTCTTTGACTCGATTTCATCAGTAACCAAGCTCTGGGAATTTTAGATATATTCACTTTAAGCATATTTAATGTATAACTCTATACAAGGAGTTGGCCACTTTTTAATAGAACAAGTCATAAATAGTTTCTGATAAGACATATCTAGGATAATACTTAGAGGTATTCAAAAATATTTTATAAGACTTTAAGTCACTTGCAGAGTTTGTAACACTGAACTACTACATAAAATGTTGTTATCTATACATTCTTATTATACATTTTGTAGAACAGTATCAAAAATTAAATTGCAAGATTTTATCCTACAAGAAATATATACTACAATAAATAATGGCCTATTGAAAGATTAAAACTGGTACAAAATAGATACTTCAGAAAGGCATCAGTCCAATTCAGGTATGTAAAATTTGTTTGTATGTAATATAGTAGAGTAAATAGTCGTAAAGTAAGTTGGCAAATCTCATCTCTAGCAGACTTGGTCTTTATCGTCCAGAGCCATCTGGGGCGGGAGCCGGAGCTACAGTTGGAGCTGGAGCTGGTGCGGCGGAAGAGTTACCAGATCCAGATGTAGCCCAGACGATAATAATAATAAGGAGAACCGCTCCAATAGCACCAATTATCAACATCATCTTTAAATTTTGCCACCAGTACTTCCTTTTAAGCTTACCAGCCTGTTGCTCGAATTGAGCGGCTCCATGTTGTAGGGCGTCGGCGCGGTTATCTAACTCCGATAGCTTTTGGTCTCTCTCTAAGACTTTCTCGACATTGACACGCATAATCCCCACAACTTCATCCACCTTAGCCTGAGTTTGTGCTAAACGTTTATCGCTAACTCTTGGTCCGGACGTTCCACTTTGTTCCTCCATTGTGACAGTTCCTTTGTTGTATTATTTTAACCAGTGAAATTAGTTGATTTTAAGTACCGATTACAATATTACCGTCCTGTAAAACGTAAATATGGCGTTAAACAATTCAGGAACAATTTTTTATGAATGACTCAAATAAGCAATGACGTTGACGTCATTTCATTATTTTTATAACTGGTAGCCCTACATAACGCTTGTAAAAATGAAATAAATTTTATGTTAATAATAATCATTCATCTATTTGTATATGTTTTTTAATACATTTTATTATTTTATTAGCATAAAATTAATAGAAATATTTTCATTTACAGCCTACCCAACATAAAATGCTTTGTAGTTACCGCAATTTAGAGTAAAGCCGTATGATTGAACGTGACGTCACGATCCAATAAATATTTGCTGTATCGCAGCATAATCATATTATTCATAGTACAAAGAGTTTCTTTTGCCTTCAGATTTACAAATAGTTCATTATGTAAAAATCGGTTATAAAGCTAGTAGAGTAGAAGAAATTCGCATAAAATAATTATTATTTTAGGATGTTTTTTATACTAAAATTTTGGATCCGTGTTAATTTTTAAATTATAATTGTATATAAATTTGACGCTGCTAGAACCTGTAAGATTTGCTCGGAGGAATCCCAAAAAGTAACAATGATAAATAAAACAACTTTGGTTTTGGGCTGAAGGGTCTGGATGCCCAATAATCATTGAACTAGTTATATATAATAATCAATATGTGGCAAGTGGCGACTATAAAACAGCAAACAACAATACCATACCATCGCGCCAGGTCCCTAACGGGTTAGAATAAAAAACAGCAACCATAGTAATTTATAATGTGAAGAATAACAATAATTTACAAAACTTGTAATAAGCAAATAACATTATTATATTACGTTATGTTTTAAACAAGTAATCTCAGACTTCTTTTATCTAAATTGTTTCATGATACAATATAATCTATCATTATTTACAGTATTTAAATAAATTTATTGTAAGATAATTTACTTCAATAAATTGTATAATTGATTATTCGAAAAACTCATTTTAAATTGACTTTCTAAAAATATTTAAAAATAAAGAGACTGGCAATAAAGTTTTTTTTACAGCGTGAGGTACTCGTGAACGTGAATAATGAAATAGCGGGTTTGAATGGTACTAAACTGTATAAGTTGCAAGTTTGGTTATATTCTGAAACTGAACTTGTTTTTATATTGCATTATATTGTATTAATATAATTAAAGCCCATAAAATGGTAAGTATTCTACATTTTTTAATAAATCATGAGCCACAACACATTGATGACATCGTACATAAGCCGCTGGGTAGTACACACATGTGCAATAATATGTCTTTTTTATTGAAACTATGTGTAGGTGTCCCTAAATCCAATCAGAATATTGAAAAATGAAGCGGAAGAAGAAAAAGCCGAGGTGGCTCGCATGTCGAGTTTCATTGGAGCCATCGCTATAGGAGATTTAGTGAAGAGCACTTTGGGGCCGAAGGGCATGGACAAAGTATTGGTTTCTTGTGGCAGAAATGCTGGGCAGGTAAGTTTTGTAGAAGTTGAATAGTTTTATTAGAATTTTCATTCAAAATTGCTGATTGTGTAAGATAAACTTTTAAATTTATCATTACTATAATTCTAGGTTGAGGTTACTAATGACGGAGCTACAATTTTGAAGTCAGTTGGAGTGGATAACCCGGCTGCTAAAATTCTGGTGGATATGTCAAAGGTTCAGGATGACGAAGTTGGCGATGGCACAACATCTGTCACAGTATTAGGTAAGTAAGGTTTATTTTCTGTAACTAGTATTGGCAATAATTATATCATCATTGCCTTTTAATCTTTTTCTGTAGATTACAAATCGCTCAGATTTAGAAGTGCTAAGGCCATATTCTGTTCCACTGACTAAGTGCAGATTAGCAGACTTCGCACACCTTATAGAAGAATAGTTATTAAATAGTGTAATTATATTGTGTTTGAAACCAGCCTGGTTCTGCAGATATCAGGTAATATACTGTTCATCTGGGAAATGCATACATCTCTCTCATCTCTTGCTGACTTGGGAATCTATTAGCCTTGAAACTTTGTCCAGGCTTACCACACTTTTATTGAAACTGGTTTAAGCAAAGATGTGGCTATAGTAGATCAGAAGTGTTGTTATTTTAACGATCTTATGTCCTCTATTTAATATTCTTATTTCTTTAATGCACCAGTTAGTGAACTTTATTCAAAGTAACACTCTCCTTGGTGGTCCCTATAACAACCACATTTGCATGATCTTTTATTTTATGTGGGTGCGTGTAAAATTTGCTGTATGCATGTAAAATGTCATACATTTACATCTATCATAAGGTATACTATATATTGTTTACTAGGTTAAGTTTAAAAACATAACTTTTATAATATAATAGAATCTATTAAATAGATCATGAGATATTTATTATTTGTCTTAATTACTTAGGGACAAAAACGGATCTAAGCAAAGTGTAGGTTTGTACTTCAATTTAATGAATTAATTTTGTTTCAGCTGCTGAACTGCTTAGAGAGGCAGAGAAGTTAATAGAACAGAAACTACATCCTCAGACTATTATCGCCGGTTGGCGTATTGCCAGTGAAGCGGCCAAGCAGGCACTTTCAGATGCCAGCTTTGACCATGAAAAGAACATGAATGATGTTGCTCTACGTGCTGATCTAGAGAACATTGCTCGTACCACATTGAGCTCAAAAATTCTGTCTAATCACAAGGAGTTAGTATAATCTTTAATTGTTTGTTTATAATTATCATGAAAGCTTGATTTTATTTGGTATTTATTATATTCTGATAAGTGAAGCAGTACTAAATTTGTTGTTTCTCTAAGAAGCTCAGGTGAAGGTTAAGACTAAACTACCCATTGCAACAGTTTATCCAAATGATTAGTATTCAAATACAGTTATTGTTTTTTAAATGCCATGCTTATGAATTGTTGATAAGGATATAAATCCTCAAAGTCTGAATATGAGATAGAATGTCAGGCCTCTGTAAGTTGCATGTGTAAACCTCAATCTGAGTGACCAGTGTGATGATTATCATATTCAAATTGTTTCGAAAATGTTTTTTCATCGATATTATTTTATCATAGAACTGCTATATACTGGATAATTAACAATTTATCATATTTCAGACATTTCACAAAGTTGGCCGTAGATGCTGTGCTTAGACTTAAAGGTTCTGGCAATTTGAAGTCCATTCAAATCATTAAAATATCTGGTGGTCTACTTGAAGAATCATTTTTGGATGAAGGATTCTTGTTGAATAAGAAGGTATGTTAAAATTTTGTGTATTGTTTTCAGTTTTTTTTATTTTGTGACTGTGTTAGAATCAATATTGATTGAGATTGTAATTGCAGAAGATTGACACCAAGCATACATCATTTTGTTTTTTGTGTTTCTAAAGAAATGAAAATACTGTATAAAAATTTATTTTTGTTGTACAGTACTTATCTGTTTATACATTTGCAAAAGTACACGTCGAAAGAGTATATAATTGACATTTATCAATTTTACAGGTGGGCGTACATCAACCCAAGCGAATAGAGAATGCCAACATATTGATTGCAAACACTCCCATGGATACTGATAAGATCAAGGTGTTTGGTTCAACTATTAAGGTGGATTCAATGGCAAAGATTGCAGAATTAGAGGTGGCTGAAAAAGAGAAAATGAAGGACAAGGTTAACAAAATCCTAGCTCACAAATGTAATGTGTTCATCAATAGGTAAGATTTGAAGAGAGTTTTTTTTATAATGAACATGTTTTGAAGATTACCCAAGACAAAAAGACATAGTTATCCGCTCTATCAGAGGACGGTAAAAGATGTTTTGCTAATCTTGTGGACTGCCATGGTCACCTCTAATATACACATTGAACCGGCATCCACATCCAGCAAACCTAAACGCATATTGTAATAACAACAGCTTCACAAATAAAATAACAGACATACTTCTAGGGGTGAACAAAATACATGTTCTACTACCTCCTAAGTGATAATTAAACAAAAAATAAGCTGTTACTTTGGCAGTTGGTTGTAAAACTGATATAAATACCATGCAAAAGTATTATATTGTAATCCCGCACACTACAATTTCTCTATTACTGACTATAAGAAATATTGAAATGGAGTTATATTTCTAGGCAGCTTATTTACAACTACCCAGAACAACTGTTTGCTGATGCTGGAGTGATGGCTATTGAACATGCTGATTTTGATGGCATTGAACGTCTTGCTCTAGTAACTGGGGGAGAGATTGTTTCAACATTTGATTCTCCGGACAAAGTTAAATTAGGACACTGCAAACTTATTGAACAGGTACTGTGAATTTGTGTAGGTTTTCTATAAATCTTATTATTATTTGATAAAAAAAACAATCTGTCTACCCTTATCCCGAATTTACAGAGGAAAGATTCATAACTTTGTTGTTTAGATTGCAGTTACTCTCCATGGTTCTACAAAATTATATAGATATTTCAATAACATCTTTGAACAAGTCCCACACATTTCTGAAGAGGTTTTAGCTTTCAACATTAATCTATTCATTATATTTGTCAATGTATGTTTCTTTGAATAGGTGCTTATCGGCGAGGAGTCGTTAATACGTTTTGCGGGTGTAGCGCTGGGCTCGGCTTGCACGGTGGTGATTCGCGGCGCCACGCAGCAGGTCATCGACGAGGCCGAGCGCTCCTTGCACGACGCGCTCTGCGTTCTGGCCGCCACTGTAAAGGAACCTAAAGTTATCTTTGGCGGAGGTTTGTTTACTTTTCACTGGTATAATTTTATTGTTGTTTTTAATTAGTATTTATTATTTTCCTCGTAAAGTAGACGAGGAATCTTTTTTAACCGAGCGATTTCGATTTTGTACCATTTTTATGATTCAAAATGTAGTTGGTCTACTTTCTAGATTGGTTTCATTGATGTTTTGTGTCAGGTGCAAGTGAAATGTTAATGGCGGAAGCTGTGTCCCGGGCCGCGGCGCGCACGGCCGGCAAGGAGGCGGCGGCGATGGAGGCGTTCGCCGTGGCCCTGCGCCGCCTGCCCTCGGCCGTAGCAGACAACGCGGGGTACGACAGCGCCGAACTCATCGCCAGACTGAGGGCTCAACACGCTCAGGGAGAAACTACCATGGGACTCGGTTAGCATTATTTTTCAATAAAAAGTAACTTTTATTATGTATAATCCTTTGATGGTGCATCTTTTCTGCTGCAGACTGGAACTTAACTGCCGCCGGTGACTATTTTTTCCCGATCGTTGAATACGTTTTTTTCCTTTTGTTACCTAGATATGGAGAACGGCCGTGTGGGTGACATGAAAAAGTTGGGTATCACGGAGTCTTACGTGGTGAAGCGTCAGGTGTTGCTGTCGGCGGCGGAGGCCGCGGAGATGATACTGCGCGTCGACAACATCCTCAAGTCGGCGCCGCGCCGCCGCGGGCCCGACCGCCGCCCGTGCTAGTTATGAATTGAATACGCTACAACATAAATGGAATTAAATATGTATTACAACCACTTGCTATTTTACATTGGAGGATTTTTTCTAATAGGTATACATTTTGTTAACAATTTCATTTGTGTTGTATACCAAGTTGGAGGGGGTCCTTGGATGTTGACGACATCCGCGGCGTCAACCACTACTATTAAATGAAACTGCTTGCCCTTAGACACCAATAAAGATAACAGAAATATTTCAAGCGAATCAACTTTATGCTTTTAATCAAGCAAAAGCGACCATGATTATTGGGTACAGATAAACTTGACATTACTACCAACGAAATGTGAGATTGATTATGGCGAGGGTCCATTTCGTGTGGACTCATTGCTGTAATATAGTTTTAATTTCATTTATGTGATCAATCTTTGCTTTATATCAACATTCACAACGTGTTGCTATTTTTTGCACTATAAAACAGATATTGGAAGAAGTCTTATTTATTTTTTTATTCCATATGCATATTGCAAAATGTTATATGGAATAAATTCATATTACACTTTTAGTAACAATGTTACGATAACATTTACAATTTAACAATTTATGTTTGTGTCAAGATTTGCATTGTTTATATTTTAAGATTGTGATGGCATTTCTTAGTCCTGCTAGCAACAACCTGCATTACTTTATTTTCATTAATTTTTAGTTGTAGTACACAAGGCCACAAATGCCTTATGTAAACGTATTAACAATTTAATAATATTAAATTACTCAAATATTCTTGTGTTTTTATTTAGCATTCTGTGAGATGTACACCTTTATATCCAGTAGTCATAGGTATTTAAGGCCACAGACATATACGATAGTCTCCTTACAGAAGCCAAAGGCCTGTCTGAACGCTATAGTCCGCACTTAACATGCAAACAGTAGCAGAGTCGTTAGCGGGAAGGTTGGTTCAACGACGCACTATAGTATACTATATATGCAGATGCAGTATAGTATAGTATACTATACAATCACATTCAAATGCCGATATCAGCGATTTGAGATTTTCAGAACACAGCTGATTATTGCATTGTATTTGGCTTTTAATCTAGTGGAGACCCTGACAGCTATACCGGAGGTGGTCAGTTTGATGAGAATTAGGTTAACGTGCCTGAGAACCCGTTACAAATATTTGTCTGGCGTGCATCACCATTTTTTTCAGTTAAAGTAAACTCTAAATAAAGTCATAAGGTTAGGCGTTCTATGTAAACAAATCTCTTTTCGTGTCATATCTTCAGTTTACTGAATCTGGGGCGATAACGCAATTTACCTCTCTTATTTGATTTACCTTTTCAGAATTTTATGTCCGGAAAATAATAGCGTTATCTTTAGGGTAAGGTACCTTACCTACCAAATCGTACAAATTTGGAAAAGTATTTCTGTCTTTTTTATCGAATAAAGTATTACATTAAACGGAGAGAATATGAATAAGAATTTGCGAATTACAATTTTATTAAAAACTAGTTGTTTTTGCTAAATGAATTGGCCACTAATGTCGTATTCTAGCTTTCTAGAGATCTTTGCTTTGAGCACTAAGCGAGTTGTAAATTTCGAAAGCGAAATTGTAAATTTTGCCTGTGTGCTTCTATACCACAACAATCATCAGTACAAAAAGAGTTTAAAACAAAAGTTGAGATATTCAAAATTCAAACAGTTGCCACCACAAAAAAAACATGTGCCTTCCCTGTATTTTCCTAAATACGTATACTTATGTACCTACTGTACAATCTCATTACCGCATCCAAGAGATAAATATGTACCTATTTATATATCTATCTAAGGACGCTTTCAAGGAAATAATACCAAACCTTGTAAACCTGCATACCTAGTCAACATAATATTATGTTAATGAAATATTTTATAATTCCAAACGACTTAATTGGTATGTTACATTTTTCTTTCTCATGATGTTAAGCTAAGATTATTCCACAGAGACAGTCGGCTTACCCAATATCTGCAGCAGAGCTGTTACCTACTACAACTGGCAGAGACAAAACAAATTGACCAGAAATTGTCCCTTAGTCACTGCACACTCTAGGAGCTGTGTTGCGCGTCGTCTCAATCCTCAAGCATCCAATCCATATTTAAATGTCACTTACGGTTACGAATTACAATATATGTAACGATAGTCATAACTTTGAGTAGTGAAGAATACAAAATTATTCATTATCGTGACCGTTTCAAATCGCCCGCTTTTGTTAGTAATAAATTTAAATCTGAATATTTACAAATTAAACTTTCATTTGAGATATTATAGTTATACTCAGTTACAAGCATCTACATTAATATAAGTAATAGTAGCCTTCGGAAAATAAAACTACACATATTCGGACAACGATAATATGGTTATGAGTTAGGTACCTACTTGATATTCAAGGCGCTATTACAATTGCAAACATGAATGAATGTTTTATTCAAAAATCGACTGCCTAAAATCGATATGGTATTATTGCATTTGCTCGGGATGTTCGTGTGTGTGCACGACTCAAACCGACAGTTCGATTCATTTCTAACTCTCACCCTTGCTGCCCTGTTGGAGACAATTTGGATAAACGGTAGATCCGCCGCCAGCCGCCTAAATTATTCAGGTTTACTTCCAACATCTCTTTTCAACATAACAAGAAAAGAAAAGAATAAACTGGAATATTTAGAGAGTAGGCACGTAAGCCTACAAATACCTACGTTACAGATATGGATAAATCAAAAAGTTATCCATGCTTTGTTGTTGTCTAAACTTGCTCTATCATTGTTTGGATTCTTTTACTAGTCCAATCTGTTTTAAGACACTACAACATCTAGCCTGACTTTGAATAGGTACCTACAGCAAGTACTGTGTTTAAATATGTAAAAGTTTATATTAAAAATAAAGTTATCGATGTGAATAATAATATTTAATGAGTGTTGAAGGATGTTTGTAGTTTGTTGAAAAGTTCTGAAATACCACACGGGCTACATAAAAAATAACTGCAACGTAATTGCAGACTGGAATGAAATTGAAAAGCACCGAGGTACGAAGTGGTCATGAATATTATTTTCCTTTTTTCGAAACCTGCAATCTATAAAAATAAAATAACAGCGAGGATAAAATACCCATATATTTGAAAATTCCAATTGTTTGGTGTTACATAGTTATATAGCACAGACTTCAAAATTCAAATACAAACTTTTTCGATAAGGTGTAGGCAGACATCGTTGTAAACGTAACATCACGCCTATATTCCCCGAAGGGGTAGCCAGAGGAGTGTAGTACACC
>DWEM01001406.1:0-14389 GCA_018245935.1 Agara belti belti | reverse complement strand
TTGTAAGGACAGAGATATTTGGCACTCGGTGCTTTCTGCCTACCCCGTTAGGGACCTGGCGTGACGGTATGTTGTTAATATCTATTACAGAAATACTAAAGTGCTAAAAACAAGTGTGACGTAATAACTTAGTGACATTATTTCGGAGCCATTCTAAACTTTTAACGCCTAAGTAGCGACACAGTGAGAAGCGAACTTAGCTAAAGGTCAGACGAGATATACGATCTACGGGCGCGTAGCATATTGCATTCCGCGCGAGATGTCATTTGTTATAGAACTCTTCGCAACCCTCTCGGCGTGAGAATTATGAGCTGAATTACGAACATAGCTTCAGTTAAATTTTATAGGAGAACAAACTTTCGCGTTCTGTATTTTAAGCGACTGCATACTAATTTACACTAGTGTATTAAGCATTCCTTACACATATTCCCGTCATCAAAGCGATATTACATTTTGTATGTAAATTGATTGTGCGAACAGATGCAGAATATTCAGTGAAGTGTGCTCCAATCAGTTCGCTTTGTGCGGGAATAACGTACCGACAATAGAATAAAACAACATTAAAACAATTGTTCACGCGAAAGCTACAGCTGATCTTAGGCACAGTGGAATACCTAAAGCGCGCGTTTATATGTATAAGAGGAAGGTTGGAAATAAAATGAACTGTAAATATTTAGCGTACTCAAACTCGTGTAATGTTGATCTATAAAGTAATTAACACATACCGACGGTGTTCTTCAACTCAATATAACCCTCGCGACTACAAAATAAATTATCGAATAGCAACGTAATGAACTTTACTCGCTTCCGATTTATTATATAACATTTTGAATTATAAAATCCCCACAAGATCCTCATCAGGATTGTATACTGAAGCATCGGCTAAATTTACCGAAAGGTCAAGCACTCATTCTGTAAAAAGTATTATCGTTAAGGCTTCGTTTCCATGGACTATTGAATTTTCAGCTTATATAAGCATCAAAAAGCTGAAAAAAAATTAGAGGAAGACTATTTTATAAGTGGTACAAAACAAAAATAGTTAATTAATTCATAAAAAATAAAAAAAGTAAACTATCGAAAGTGAAATAACAGGATTAGTTTACAACGGTAAAGTTACGATTTACAACAGTTGATTTATATTAAAATATTTTTGGGGTACAATTTGAAAGTTTCTGAATCATGGCACACCCAATAGACGAAGGTAAGCTAATTGCAATGTATGGTACCTGAGGTTAAGAATCTGAGGTTTAGTATAATTTATTACATAAGGCGTGTACGATACCATGAAACCCTCGGACGAATGCCATATTGCAATATGGCAGATATCATTTTTTTATTTAAAAACAATGCTGAGAGGACATAATGGCTGTTTTTTTCTTCCGGCGTACCATAACGTAAGGGGCAAAACAACGAATAATAGCTACATAATGTGTGTCGTTACTAAAGTGTAGATAATATACCTTTAAGTAAATGAAAGCATTTTAATTATTTGTATTGACTTTGTATAATGGATCGTAGGAAGGAAGACTTTGAAACCACAGCGACATACATGAAAGGAATCTGTAACAACAATGAAATCCCGGGGTGAGCGAGGTCGTTTTCAACGGTTCACGAAAGCCGTAACGTTCGGCCATTAGCGTTCGGAAAAACTTTCACAAAATATTGAAGCGGCAATATTTTTTTTTCAAACAAAAACCCGATAACAGCCGCCGTTCGTGCCCGTTGTACGGTGAACCGATATGAAACGAGATTTAATTAAAAACTTCGCCTCGCTCTCTGAACAACAATAATCCTTTACCTTCTCTAATGTTGTGTAGTTAGAAAATATAATTTCACCGTTAAACGTTAGGTGAACGATTTCTCTCAAATACCGTTGAGATATTTAATAGGTCTTCGGAAACAACTATAAATGAATGAACAAGAGTTAGGAAAAAAGTAATAAAGTTACTTTCGATGAATTATGACGCCCGACGTGGAGCTAAAAGGTGCATTTCTGCTCGGCCAGCTATTGAACGATGCTGAATTATTACGCGACGCGAATTTTAACGAGGATGCCGGGCGTCGCCCACCAGGATTTAGAAAATCCAACGTAGTCTGCACGATTGAAACTGTAAAACCCGTAATTGGAAAGGAGTTTCTTAGTACAGATTGAGCCCTTTTTAATAACTGGGTTCTTGTCCTGTTCTGCCCTGTCCTGTCATTTTGTAGTACAACCATTCTTCACAACATCTCTCTGAACTTTATCATTGACGTAAGAATAATGTCGATCGAAAATCTTATTATTAAAAAATTAACGGCTAAAATCTTCATTAAAACTGCATTATTGTCTCCTATTAGAAAATGTCTCGAGCAAATACAACATATTACGTAACATAAAGTGAAAAAAATTGTAAGACTTAGCACATTTTAATACGACTATTTCCAACGTCGAATAAAACACGTAGGGCGGTTGTAATATTTATTTATCGGTGGTATGTTTATTGTTGAATAAGAAACAGGCGTTTGTTGCAAAAACTTGAGACGCTCCGATAAATAAATAATGCGCTTAACGTTACGAACGTTTCTTCGTCGAGAATATTAAGAGAGTTTTGACAACATTTCAGAGTGAAATGTTTGTTTTTCTTACTCGTTTTTATGGCACAGGAAATAATAAACCATGATCTACAGTCGAGCACTTATAACATTTTCGGTCTATTGAAGAAATCGCAACGACCGGCAGAATAATTATCGCCTTCTTTTGTCCGAGTTATAAAGCAAAGTAAAAAAGATTTGGCAGCCTAATGAATCCTTCAAACACAACGTAACTCAATACTGAATGTTTTCACTTTGATCGCCGCCATTTTGCGGTGTTTAGTGAGCTCTAATAACCTCATAAACCATGGCCGGCCTGCTGATGATGAGTTACGGCCTCCCTAAATCTTTATTCCCGACGCGACGACTAATATTCCGGTCACGGACTGGATATAAACAAATATTTCCGCCACCAGTTATATTACATTTTGACGTTACATGGCTGCAAAGGCAAGACAATTCCCGTGGGGCTCCATGTACGCTAAAGAGGATGTTATTCTTTCTTGCATCATGTTACATCATACACTTCACTCCAAAATACGATAACAACTGTAATTCTTACTTGTATAATACGTCAATAAAAAGTGTTATTCTATCTTAGGTATTGACTCAAAATGTCTTTTTTTTATCACTTTCGACCTCATCTCGTAAGTGTCAGTTGGTTTTTGTTCGTTCTGCTAATTGAAACTTTAAGAAATAAAAATGTCGTTACAACTTTTTTTTTGTTTTACCTAAAGCAAAATATTCCAAATTACTGCTTTTAAATTAGCCACATAGCCACATAGAATACGTCACAACATCCAAAGGAATACTATTAATCGTGATGATTTACGAACGAAATGATGAGGTTATTATTGATTAACCAATGATACATTTGAATAACGGACAATACTTTTAACTATCATTAAGTACCTATATCAAATTTTAAAAAAAACCTAGTTTTGCATCTTGATAATGTTTTTATACGTATACAGCACCCGGATTACCTTTCGACTCGATCAAAACTCCTCGATGACCCTTTTTTCTATACGTATAAACGAACTAAATCGTTCTAGAATACTGAGAGTACTCACTGCACGGTATGGGAACTCCTCGCGGAACTATAGCTTTTGCAACCTATATAAAAGCCAATTTGCAAATTTTTATATACCTACAACCATACGAAATGACTTTATTAGAAAAGCTGTACCGTTATGATTTACCCTTTATAACGATCTTATTTATTGCGGCATCTAAATTCATGCATGGTAATCCGGCAAACATCCTAAGATCTTGTTTATACTCGCACTGGAGTTTCGTGACGACCGCTGAATATTAAATGCACAAGCTTAGGGTACGCCGAGTGTCTCGAAGGGATCAGTGATGTCACTAGACATCGTGTCTGTGCAGTAATTATAAATTCGGTACTCAATGTGCTTCAAAATTTGAAAATCATAAAAATCAAGTTGACGCATCGATCAGTAAATATGTAGTATGAATCCGAAAATATATTGTCCAAACTTTTGATCGAAATGTTATTTAGGAAGCAAAGTGACTATTAATAAATGTGTAAATTAATAATGTCTCATAAGAAGCTCCTAGCGCGCAGTAAACGCTATTAACGCTTACACTCAAATATATACACAATCACTCAGAACAGATAACTAAATACATCATTCCATATCTGACGTTGGCGATTATGCTAAATGACATTTCTAATTATGAACAGGTATAAAACTTCAAATTGATTAAACAACACACAAATTCGAAGGTTTATGATGTACATATCAACACTTGGCAATATTGAAACTTTGGCAACGTTATCACAAGACGATATCCCAACTTCAGAAATTTGGAACTCAACCCCCGAGCCGCAGCCATTTGTAACGTGACACTGATGAGGGAGAATCGGGAAGCCTAAATAAATGAGTGAAGGCATCCGCTATTTAAACATTCCTTGTACATTTTGTATTCGATATTTTTGAATCCAAGTTATTAATCCGCGTGATACAGGTCTCCGATTATACCATTGTAATTTTATACGTAAATTTTATTTTTTTATATTAATAGTCCCCTTTGTTAACCTTTTTGTTGGCTAGGCATTTTAACCACTAAGGAAATAATTTTATGAGAATGACCGATAGTTCCTTATAGCAATTCAAAATCATAATAATTGCGTAAATGTTGCTCAGTTTTTACTTTAAAAGTTGAAATATATCGTGGAGAAAAGCAACAACTGTACGTTTCGTTATCAAACGTTCGACTGCGCCATTTTATTATACCTTTACTTTGTCTGCAGACTTCTCAAGTCCACAAATCCCCAAGGGTTCGCTGGCTTTCAGTTTAAAGGGAGCCTTATATCTGTGTTCAAGACCTAGATATAAACTTTATACTTTCATTTCATTCAGTTTCAACAATCTAACAGTTCCAATATTCAATGAAGGGACATTCAACTCTGAGTGAGGGCGCCATGTTGCCTTCTCCATTTTGAGTACTCTTGTGCAAATAATACTTATCAAAAGTCGAAGTTAAGAGATCGTCACAAAGCGATATCGCCAACTTGGAAAACCCTAAATCTCCCGTCGTTTCGTTTGTAAGGAGATACTTCTGAAGGACACCACTCCAGTAGCGTATACAAACTAAAGCCTGCCCTTATTAAAAGCGTTCGCTTTAAACTTTATATCCGATATCCCCGCCGTCCTATGAAGCCATGCCCGAGTTCCAAAGCAAAGTGTACTAACTGGATATTGTGTCCCAGTTTTTGCTGGGAAACTGTATCCTGTGACATCATTAAAAGTTTTGTCCACAGTATTCATACGTTCATCGCGTCTAAAGAGAAATTCATCATCGTACATAAATTTCAATACTACGTTGAAAATTACAACACAGAAAAGGACAATTAGCTTGACGGCAGTGAACTAAAGAATTAGTATGAATTCTGTTGCCGTTTTAATTGAAATTCGACACACTAAAACTTAAGGCGCTGCAATTTAGTCCTCGAAGGTAGCAATGCAATTGCCACTTACCTCGAGGCGAAATTAATTTCTTGTTCTGATAGTTAATCCACAGGTTGCAGCGGCCAACTATTAGTTGGCCTGCATACATTTGCAACATCTATTAAGTTGGTTTTTTTTAAAAGTGTATGTACATACATTCTAAAATCTTTTCTTCAAACTATTTTTATTCTAGTATTTGAGTGATAGCCTAGTGATCTGAAATTCAGTCTCCAACATGCATGCTTTAGAGTATGTTGTAAAGTATATTTCTGAGGTATGTGAAATCCAGCATGGAACAATACAAGGGTCGAAATAAAATTGTAGATACAACTGCCTTAATTACATCTTACAGCCAAATGAATGTTTGATACGGCAACGCAAGCGTAATTCGAGACGCCGGTAATAACATCTTTATTAGGGCTTTGTAATTACACTTATTCAAACACCATGTATGTTTTACTCGTTCTTTAATCATTCATTTTGTTCGTTAATTAATTTTGTTCCGTATCGTTTCTCTCTCTTTATCTCTCTCTCTCTTATAATTGTGATTTCTTATGATAAATGATCACTAACGTTTCTACGTTTTGTAATTATGAATTTTGTTTTAGCTTTTATCAAGAATATTTCGATTGGTTTCACCTTTTTAAGTCCATTAGATGAATCTAACCACTAGTAATAAGTAAAATCATTGCTACTAAAATTTGACTAACTTGTACAAAATCGGTTTCATCGCTATAGCAACTACGAATGCATCCTGCACACAAAATTTAATTTCTCTCAGTAAAAGGAAAAATATGTGTTTAATAAAAACTGCCTGGAATATTATCACACGATATGGAGTATGAACTTCTGAAATGTTTTCCTGCCTATTAAATTACCCCAAGGTCCTGGCATCCCGGTACTTAGGTTTCCTAAAGTAATTAACGTTGAAAATATGTAGAAAATTACAGTTTACTCAGATACTTTGTAAGCTTAATGAGTATTTAGGTTCGTAATGAATTCTCTGGTTATGGCAAATAGATAAAATGAAGTTGACTTGCTTTTAAATGTACCTCAAATAACTAAACTTGTAAAACCTGTTTTAAGAATCTATTTATACGTATTCAACGCAATGCTAATAGATAACCAGAAGATTAGACGCAACAGACATATTGTATATTTTTAACACAATTCAAGGACTCATTATGCTCTTAAGCGGTGCTAAACTATTAGTCAAAGTAACATATTGGGAGTGATACAATATTAGTTAGGTGATCAGTGGTCTAGCATATTTTTACAAGCCTGAGAGTTTCAGGGGGCGCCTTCTCAAGTTATCCCGCCATACCAGACATATTGAGAAGTTAACGAGTTGCAGCCCTTCCTATCCACGGGATATTGTTAAAGCCACAGGGACAGCTCAGAGGTTTAGACTACCGTCTATCACACCGGTCTATGTTTTAAATCCTAAGTTAAGAAAACGATTAACGTTTTGAAGATTAAAAATTATTCGCTTCAATGTTAAAATTTCTCTAATGCGTTTCAAGTTTGTCAAACAGCACTTGGCAGATCTGAATCTGCACCATTCTCATTCTGAGAGACAGGTGTTGAAGAATAGAACGGTGAAAGGGTTAATGAGGATGTCAATGTTTCTCTTATCAGTGATAAAGAGACACTAAATCAAGCGTAAAACTGTGTACGGTTTAACAATTAGATTTATGCAAGGTGGTGCCAGGATTAATTAATTATCGTCCGATACATAGCTCGAATGCGACTTACATCAATTTCCTTTCGATGTTTAAATGGAATTACTGGAACTCGGGTTCGCCGGGGATAAATCACGGCGGAAGCAGATATTAGCATACATAATTCTGTATGATTGGCTAATTCACATTTGATGGCTGAATTCCATTTGAAAATGCAAATAATCGTAACTGTAACACAGCATAGTTAAGCCTGAATTCGATGAATTTACCCGTTGGTTACAATGGCAACAAATAAAAATTCGATTAAAAGTCTTATTATAGGAATTATTTTGAGCATCACAACTACATAAATTTCTTCCGCTAATTAACAATACTGCGGTTGTTACATTACAATTTGATGAATGTAGCAGACGACAGGAACGAAGCGTTCCAAATTAGTCTTCAGCAAATCATCTAAAACTGTTTAAAAAAAAAGTTCTTTTCCGTCCTGTCTCAAGGTTCACTTCATTTGCATTTGAAGTCTTTATTTTTAACTTCATAGTACTGCAGCAAAATTGATTCAGGAATATCCAGCGTGGTACAGTGAAAATTGAGTATTAACCGGATCAGAGGAGCGCATAATAATATTAGTGCTAGTGTGAGCCGCATTACGAATATAGAGTCATTTCCCGACCGCCCGAAACGCTCATAATGTACGAACGGGACGCACGCATGAGCACTCGGTTACGACGCGAATAGCGAAATCAACTCATCATATACGGCTAACCGAAATGCAAACTCCAATACCGATACTCCATCGGTTCAATAACTTCATCGCATCTATGTTAGGAATATTGAAGTGTACAAAATAGGGAGAAATTGTGCCGGGTTATATATGGAATATTCCGATAGTTTGAATCAAATATTTAATACACTTAGCGCTCAATAACAAACTGAAATAATCTGACCGCTATGTCATGAAATGATGTGGGTCAATTAAAATATCAATCGACATCTCTAGGTACGTACGATTCAAAAAGAGGGAGTGGTTCTAACTGTTATTGCAGAGCCATTTTCCAATGAGGTGTACTTTGACGCAATGTGAGCAGCAAAATCTTAATACATTCCGTGAAACTAAATATTCAAATTCCAAACGGCCATACATAAAATAATCCACAGCAGATATATATTTGGATGCATGTCTATAATACCCGAATATTTGCTTAAGTACGGTTTAATGAATATTTTAACGTTTGTACTAACAATGTTAACGTTTGCAAGCATTGTTTCAGAATTTGGGGAATGATTACCGTTCTTACCTTCGTAGGGTATATAATGAGGAACGAAAGTAATAACTATTCCAATAGCTAGCGAGAGCACCTACAACACGAAGAGGTTAAAGTAAAAGGTACTTAAGTCATTGTCTCCGATTGGTGAGATTATTAATCAAGTCGCAGACGTAGGTCAAACTATCAAAGTTGGATTTGAAAGTCATCGCGACATAATGTAGTGGAGTTTTAAACCGACTTCAAATAGAAAATGTATTCGTGTTAAAACATTAATCTAAACCAATTTAACTTTCAACAATTGACTTTAATGTCAAAAGATTGTCCTCTAAATTAAGCTGTGACTTTTGTTAAATTGCTATTTTGACCTTATACGTCTAAACCTTTGTCTTTGTCGAGTAAAAAACAAATGTAGGAATATTGGTCTTATTGGCGAAATCAATTTAATAGTATAAGTAGCTCTCATTATAGTGATCGTTAATTAATACAGAGATCTGTTAATACATATAATTTATGTTGGTATAGGTATTAAGCCTACTCGAGTACGCATCGTAATAAACACTCACGGATACTTCTTTTTATATTAAAACGCCAAATCCTGGCCATAAATCCGTACCGCTATTTACCTTTTACCCAACAAAAGGTCCATCCTTTTAACATGACAGGCAGTTCACCGTACCTTAGTGCGCAAGTCGAGTTAAACACACAACGGATGGGTCTTAATAGACCCGCCATTATGATAATATAACCGAGGCCGAATTAATAATTACACATTAGCTCTTACAAGCTTCACGCGTGTCATAAGCCATTGAACTTGTATCACGCGCACGCCTTTTGCCGGTCGATAAGATGTTGCGACATGTTCGCTAGTAGTGCGTAAGCCCGAGGACCTGTGTTTACTGACCGATAAGATTAGGGCGTACCGCGTTGCATCTCTATGAGGTATCCGAGTGGTTTTCTAGTTAAACTTTAAATGAAGTTTTCAGATCAGTTCAGCTTGAATAGTCCACAACAGTGTTTCCTAAAGTTGACCGGACCAAGACCCAACTTAAAACTTCTACTTTCGGGACTCAACCCTTGGTTTTTATACAGAAAAAAGGGTCTTATAAATAAATAAATTACAGTTATTGATATGAATGAAAGAGAGTCCGTAAAAGAAATAAAAAGTTCAATGGAATTGAAAATTTTAATACTTAAATACAGGAAGTGTAGGCTTTTAATGAGGAGTATGCGTTTGTTTCCTATTTTGTTGCCATTACGGCTACAACACTGCCCCATTTGGCCCTGGCGGTCGATGTATCGACCCATTTTTCAGGGCCCACTCAAGTGAACACCAATTAACCAGTGGGTCGGGACTCATACTTTAGGAAATACCGCCCTCAGGTCATTCTGGAACGGGGTAAATAGGGTAATAGGGTAAATTTAGTACGTACCAATATTGAGAAGAAATGAACGAGAAGCGCTGTTAACGTTTTTGCCATCAAAACTATGTACCTCCGATTATACCGGCGCTCGCATTAATGGGATTACTTTTTACTACCATCACCGCTCACTACGCTCTCCGCGCCTCGTATGTATGTATTATATATATTGGTTACATTTTGTATGTTGCGGTTTTGTTGTGATGACTGCAGAGCGTTACATCGAATATAATAATGCCTTTCAACGTTTAACTGTAATACTAACTAGCACAGAGTATTGTTTCACCTCTGGATATTTCTTAATCATTCGCTAAACAAAAGAACAAGTCGAAGGGACATTGTCATATCGCTTGCCACATTTCGCTTACGGTGGAAATCAATCTGTATATCGTGTACAAAATTATTGCATGTTATCCTTTAAGTCAGCACTTATTACAAAGTTTAATTTAGGGCCCTCGGCGTCTATCGAAGCCCGCTACCGACTTTAATCCACTTCTGGATCCTCGAATAAACTTATTATTTACGCGCACCTGCCTCTCAGCCCTTCTTCCGCGAAACTTGAAACGATATCGTTGGTTTAATGTTTTTCTAAGATGTGCTCAATGTTTGCGCAAAAACATAACGCCGCCATGATATTTTCACAGGGTATTTTCTTATAAAAATCCCGAATAACATGTAACAGGAAATGATCGAGGTACTTCGATCGTTAAGTCGTGTAGAGGGAATCGGAATCAGCTGAAGTCTTAATATTAGGCCTACATTTATACATATCTATTATTAACCATATATACTAAGTCTATATACTACGGTACAGGTCACACAGATGTGATTATGACGCAAATATTCGTGCTGGTTGGGTATCGAAACCAGGATCTTGGGTTCGGTATTCAGGGTCTCTAACCGCATCGAGAGTTCAGTCAAAAATGTACTTGTAAAAACCGGCTATTGCGATAAGGATTGATGATACAGATGATGATGTAAGACATTTGCCTAACAAATATTTATTCAGTCTTGATTTGAAGAGTGCCAGGTAGAACGTTTCGGTTAACACTGACGAAGAAAATCGCTTTGGTCGTCCGAAGGTATAATATAAGCAAATCAAGCAAACAATAAATAGAATCAGATTCGATATGGAACTGTATAACAATATACACGAACACAATCATTCCAAACATCCAATACCCGAAATCATTTGTCACACACCTCGTTCGTACAAAAGACATAAATCACCCCTCAAATGTCATATAAATTGGTATCGGGAGAAATAATTACACGTTATTTATAGGAGGTATCGAATGTAATCTAGTAACACGCGCGTAATGGCCGCGCCCCGACAGGGAGACAAATTTCCGAACGATCACTTAATATATCGCCCGCTGTGATACTAAATCACCGCCAAATATCTTTTTGAAGCATCTCGTTTCGAGAGCCGCCTCGCTACCGGGAACGCGGGAGGGAGGCCAGCTCGAACGCGGCCCGTACTACGACTATGATGAAAGTAGAACATGGGAATGAAGTCTGTTAGAATGGTGGCTGCTGAAATAGATGTGACCGTATAACTTTAAGACTAGAAACTAATGATTTCGACTGCGCACGATATCTCGCACTGTTGATAAACCTATTGCAAAACTTTGTTATACTCATCCACGATTACGTCAACATAGTTTACAGGATTTTTGTTGTTACCTGAAAACAAAGAAATATGCATTTGAATGTACGATAATAAGTTTGTCCGTTAGCACGTAACAAATAAAGTACAAAAGTAAAACATTGCTATTAGAACGATAAATATACAATCTAATACATAAAGGCACCACACAGTGAACGGTACTCACACTCGGTAGACACCCTATATTGAGTAGCTACATATAACAATAATATATGAAAATTGTGTATTAAATATTTACCTTGTTGTTATAGAATTATTTTTACAACAGCACATTTGTTTGTGCAATTAATTTCATTAACTCTTCGTAGGGCCTAATATATTTTATAATTATGTACTTCAAAGCGAAAAAAATTATGTTTTTTTTATTTAAGTCATAGCCAGTCCGTCGTTACTTAAACATTTTTAAATTAAGGTTAATCGAAGTGGTTTGAACTCGAGCTGTAAATTTGGCCAGATTTGCCCGCGGGCGGCGGGGACGGCGGAGGGCGGCGGGCCGGGGGCGGTGTCGTTCATTGAGCAAACATTGCGCCGGTTGAGAGCATTGTCTCGTAACAAATTCCATTAATCCCCCTCATTGTTCACTTCCATCGCAATTATGCGTGCGGCTGGATGTACCGCATGTACCTGTACACACCTGTTTCAAATCTGTTTCAAAATGTATTTTTTATACACTTGACGTAAATTTATAAAAGTAATCAGAAATATTATAGGCTCATGTTCGTTATGTAGATTTACCTCTTCAATTTTCTATATTGAAAATTTATATTTTACTGTTTTGAATTGTAATTAGGTATAAAAATGCAAGAAAAATTATACATAGTACACATTTTTCAAAAATGAAACAAAAAAAAACAATCAATCAATCATTTACAAAATTTTTCATATATTAAAAAAAAAATTATTTTCTTGACAATAAATAAATTTACTACGAATTTGCCAAGGACTGACATAAATATGTTTAAATAATTTGAAACAATGTAAAAAAAAAACTGTAGGAAGTGTACACTTCACAATACCTAATTCCCCGATACTGTGAAAATTTTCCTCCAAACATTCATTATATTATAGCATGCAGTTGCAGAAGAGTAACTATTACAGTTGGACTTCTGTGTAAACATGCGTGGTCATTTAATTATCATTAACATTAACGATCTCGTCACTGAGACTCGAACCCACGACCGGTCGATGAGGATATCTTATCGAAGCCGTCGCACCGTCGAGTGTGTTGTGGCTTTGGTTAAAAATAGTCTCCGGTATCTGTAGGTCGTGACGTCATCGTCGCCTCGCTACGCTACGTAATGCTAACGCCACAATTCAATATTTGACTAAAATTAAACGATGCAGGCTGCGAACTCTCGGAAGCGTGACTGGTAGTTCCAATTTTTCGCGATCGTTTTTATGCTTCGGAAGGCACGTTAAGCAATTGGCCTTAAACCTTCTCGCCGTGAAAACGTAAAGCTACTGTTAGAAAATAACCGAAAATGAAACATTTATTTAAACTAAGATTTAAGAATAATTTTATTTCTTTTAAAAGGGATTATTAATAGTCTGTATCCTTTTCACGGTTCGAGTTGATTTCAAATAAAATTTCAACAGAATCGGTAGAGCTATATATGCTAATTTGTAATGCCGCAGGAACCGTGCATTTCACGGGATAGAAAGTAGCCATGTCACTTACCAGACCGTAAACTATAGCTACATATATATGAAAAGCAGGTCGTTCGTTCTCTCGGTAGCTGTGCCGAAGAAGGACGAACCGACAAATACCATTTCGTTTTCATAACAATCAGTAAGGATGACTTGCCGTTTTTTACACAACAATGCATATTAATTACGGATTTCATAAATAAAAAATCTCGTAAATTTTTTCGTATATAACGCGGTAACAGGCTACAGTGATCACCTGTTAAGTGGTATGCATGTTTTTTATCGGAGTACGTCACGACAAAGATTGCTTGAAGATGCCTTCTTTACAATTGCATGCAGTGTTAATTAAACATAAAAATTACGTTCGGAAAGACATCAGTGCTTGCCTGTATTTGAATCCCAGATCCTCGATATGGGCCGTTACAATCTGAAACACCGCTATATCATTGCCGCTTCCAAGTTCAAAAATAAATGAAAAATATTCCAAATCTACATTGAAACCTACCAATAACAAGAGAATAACATTCAAGCAAAATTTCGTATACAATAAAGCGTATAATAATGCAACTCGAGCGAAATTCAACACACGAGCATATCACTGGCTCTGCTGTGCCCGACCTCGGTCTCGCTGAGTCGACGGTCCCATTTTATGGCATCCGTCTTGACTACAAGCGCTGCGATGCCTTTTCGAATACGATAGCAGAATTGAATAAAAGTAACAACAACTACCTACACTCAATAACGTATACTCAGAACATAGCTAAATATCTGTGTGTACTAATTGTATGTACCGTTAAATGGGTAACGTTTGTCCTACCGGCGGTCTGTCCCCACAACTGGACGACGTTAGCTAGTTCACAGAGGCACGAGTGGAGTTTCGTACATAATCCAGCGATCATAGCACGTGGGAAGACTGCATCTTGCATTCAAAGAGATTTAGAGATCAAAATAAAATTGTACGACAACATTTTCTCGACGCTTTTAACAAATAAATTCACGGAGCTCCCTCCCATTTCAATCTGTATGGTTTCGGGCAGAATTAAAAACGTTCTTTGCGTCAAAGTCTCCTCCCCCTCACCCCCTCCACGAGCCGCGAGCGGTGGGGTACACGACTAGTGCTTTACCGAAGATTAATAATTCAGTGGCCACTCTCTCCTGA